>JAOVVB010198922.1:0-10917 GCA_028570985.1 Heterobranchus longifilis
GCAAACAATCACCTCACCGTCAGCAAACCTGAGTGATCAATGAGAGTGAGGAAGACAGCATCTAAACATACCAGTTCCCCATAATACTCTACGTCCATGAGTCCCCCAGATCTGCTCCTAAGGCAAATCTAAATTAAACTCGTCACAAATGGTCTTGCTAAACACACAGTTACAGTAATAGAAAAACATATTGTCTTTCAAAAAAATCCCTTTAAGCCTGTAGTTCAGGAATTTGTTTATTACAAATAGGATTCAGTTATTTATTAAAGATATGTTATAGGAATAATATTACTGATTCAAAGGCCGGAATGTCTTTTACTGAGAAAGCATCTCTTTTTTATATAGAACATAAGCACTACCACATGGTCCTAGATGAAAGCACAGTAAAATGCAGCCACCTCTTCAGGACCATGTAGATGGTGTGTTTGTATTTCTCTGCTTTATTAATATTTTTTTCTGGATACAGTATTAAACTGGTCAACTGTGCATAAGAAATGGACACTAACTGAAATATGACATTTGGATGCTAGGATAAACCAAGAAAAGATGTCCAAGCAACACAGATTCCATCTGAGAAGCATTAACAAAGGAATTACGTGACCATAGGCTACTACACAAACCATTCCCTCTTACCACAGTATTTCCTGATGCCACCAGCATAGAGGATGCAGAAAACATTGTGAGACAGCAGAAACATGGTAAGTGAGCCTTGCATTATGCAGAGCTAAAGGCTCAAAGCTGTCCTGTCCCACCATCCATTCTTCACTCCCTTGACAATCTGGAAGTTGAGTCATGTCAATTGGACTTCTTTCTTGTTACGTAGATATGTTTCACTACTTATCCAAGTAGCTTCTTCAGTCTGAGGGCAGTTAGTAAGTTCCTCATATTTGAATCCTCCAAGGTCAAAGAATCCTCTTTTGTCTGAAAAGTCTTGTTACGTGAACAATTAAGAAGGTGAGAATAGGAGGGAGAAAGCTGTTAAGAAGTAAACGGCAATAGAGAGAGATTAGGGAAAGTCATTAAGGTGTTACAACCAGAGAGAGTAAGGGGAGCCCTTAATGTGGCTTTTTTGGTGGACCTGTTGAGAGGTCTTGATCTTCCTGGGGTTGGATGAAAGTACTGCATGAAAAATAGGAGACCGGTTATCCCTGTGTTATCCCTGTTATCCGTCTGTTTGTCCTGGAAGCTATTTTGTTGAAGGCCAACTTAGGATATCTGCAGGCCTTAAGTCTTCAGATGCTTGTATTCTTTTTTTTTTTAGCTTAATTGGTGTGGATGTTCTCTGCCTTGTGGTGCAGTGTCCTGGTGACACCTAATTTTTGTTGTAGCGGATAGTGGGAGTCCTACCACAATTATTGGTCTGTGTGTGTGTGGCTTTCCTGTAGACTTCTATTTTTAGTTTTCCATCCTGTTGTCCTTGGTGTCTTCTCCGGTGAAACTGATATTCGTGTCAATTATATTCGTGCCAACCTGATATATATACACCTGTATATTCGTGACAACCTAGGTGTCATCTACATATCTGAACCGATGGGTCGGAGTAGTCCCAGGGAAGAATGCCTTCTTATCCACTTCCTATATGTATGGGTTAGCCACAATAGGTGACATTGGGGAACTCGTGGGGCAGCCACATTTTTGTTTGTAGAAGTCTTCACCGTAAGTGAAGTAGGTGGTGTTGAGGCATAGGCCCATAAACTATTGACAATCCCTTGACAGTGAACTAAACTTCCTTAGACCACAGCTAACTACGATGCATGAAGTCAGGGACAGCCATGTTTTCAGCATTCTACTGTGGATGCAGCCATTCAGCTAGAGAGTGAAAATTCCAGTGGTGGTCTGTGTAGTTACACAAATAACAAATGGTGCAGAAATGTTTGTTGTGGTCTAATGTTCGTCTCTGGTTAAGTTCATGACTGTGAAGTTCCAGTTATTCTACCTACCCAAAGAGTTTACCACTGAGGACATTTTCACAGTTTACATTCCATATGATGCAAGGGAGTCAATAAGCAAATTCTACACTCTGTCAGTAACTTAAAGTTAGACAACATATTGCCCTGGGTGCTCAGGGAATCTGCTGCTCAACTTGCAGATGTCCTCACAGACATTTTGACAGTTACCTGAGGGAAGCAGTTGTCCATGTGTGCAGCCACCACCATACATGTTCTAAAGAAATCATCTGTGTTTTTCAAGAATGGCTACTGGCCTGTATTCACATCTTTCATCATGAAGTGCTTCAAGTGGCTAGTCATGAAACATATAAAGAGCAGTCCTACCACCAATGTGGACTACCATACAGATGACACAATATCTGCTACATCCTTCTCTTTCTCCATCCTTGGACAAATGGTAATTGGAATGCTTAGCCTGCTTAATTTTTTGGGCGGGATAAATTTTTTATTGGTTTTCATAGAAAGGGTCATATACAGTTGTATACAATCTCAGTCGGATCCTCCGAACCCTTTCAAACGTCCACCTGCCCCCACCCCCCCAGCGGTCCCCCAAGTCCAGGCCACCTTATAATAAAATTGCAATTAAACAAAATAAAATACATACAATAATAATAATAATAATATAAAATGAAAATAATTGAATACAAAATACAGATACAGATATTGTATGTGCAATATAACAGACTTAGGATAAGTAGAGTAACACATAAATCATCAGAGGTTTACAATTTCAAATTATACTCCAAATTTCCATCTACCATCTTGATGTTTTTCTGTTAAGCCATCTGCAACAGCTTTCCATGCCTCAATGGTTGAGACTCTAGCTTTATTTATTCTGGCTGTTGAAAGTTCTAACCTTACTATATCATGCAACTAAAATAACCAGTGTCGCACAGATAAAGTGTGTGGAGGGAGCCATCTTTGAGCAATTATCTTTTTGGCAGATGTTAGTCTTGCAAACCAAATTTTTCTTTGTAGTTCTGTAAAACCTACACTAGAGTCATCATTTAGAAGGAGTACAACTGGTTGCACTTAGCCTGCTTAATTTGAAAAACTGGATATCCCAGCCTATTAGGATGAGCAACTCCACATTTCCGAGGAGTCTGTGCTCAGTCCAGTGCTGTCTACCCTTCTGACTTATGACTGTGCAGTACAGTTCCAATCATGTGATCACGTTTGCTGATGACACTACAGTCATGGAACATCAGAAACAGTAATAAGTTGCAGACAGAGACGAGATAAACCAGTTTGCAGAATGGCACAACCATCCATCTCCTAATGTTGATTCTACTGAAGAGATGACTGTTGACTACAGAAGGACCTGAGTAGACCACTCTTGACTGCACATCAATTGAATAACTGTGGAAAAAGTCAAAAGCTCCAAGTTTCTTGGTGTGCACATGTCTGAGGACTTCTCCTGGACACAACATCCCCTTAACATGACATGTCTAGCCAAGTAGGTCCAGCAGATCCTTCTGAGCTTCCTACTGAGCCAGATTGCATCCTGACCCAGCTATCTCATTGTGTGGTACAGGAATTGTGATGTCATCAAATGCAGATCCCTGCAGCAGATTGTGAGAATAGAAAAAAAATAATAATTGAGGCCTTTTTACCCACCCTGAAAAGCTCATATAAAAACAGTGAATTGTGGATTCACCTTCTTACCATCTGGCAGAGGTACAGGAGCATTTGTGTCACCACTACCACCAGACTCCAAACAGCTTCTTCCCTGAGGCAGACAGACTACTCACCACTCTGTTGTCTCCTAGTGCTCTCCTTGGCTAGTGCAACAGTGAACCTACCCCTGCATACCACACTTTACAAAGCTGCATTAGACACATGGCAACCTATTTGCTTCTATCCTCGTACGAACAGTTTAAAACGTACTCCCCATGTTATGTGTATTGTTCTGTGTATCTACTGTCCTGTCTATTTGTTGTCCTCTTGTCACTCATGAAGGAGAGGCAGGATGAAAATGCAGACAGTGACTTCTTATAGAAACAAAAAATAAAAAATACACACAAATGCTAAATACAAACAGGAACTTGAAAACGACTGAAAAGACTCTGGCTAGGAACTCTGTCTAGGAAGTCTAATACCAATGCTAATCACAACTATGGCAAAGAAAACAAGGTAACATTAGCGGTGAAACTAACTTGGAAAACAACAAAAGTAAACTGGCCAGCGAAGACAAAGAACCCACTGAAACCTACGCTAAATATAAACAAGCTAATCAACATAACAAGGTGCATGTGAATATAATTAAGACAGCATGGCTGCGATGACGTGGACGATGAGAACTCAAGTCTGGGACAAGTTTAAATACAAAAGCAAAGACAAATATGGGAGAATCATGACGCCTGTGAATTATTGTTCTTTTACAAGTATTTATTGTCCTGCATCTTTTTCAATTGCTTCATACCGTATTTGCACTTGCAGTTCTGTGTACTATTATGTTTTGCACCATGGTGCTGGAATTTTTTTTTTCCAATGTACAGTATTATACTAGGTATATAAAGTTATGACAATAGAAACCCATTAGATTTGACCATTTAGGCTGACTTCAGCACATAAACATGACATTTTACAATGGTTTGATGGTTTTATTGTAATTTCATTATAGGCTAGGCAACTACACATATAAAGAAAAACAAATATATGGTATGTACAACACGATTGATCATGTTTGGAGCATACAATTAAAGACAAACATTTCCATACACCTAGGTTATGTAAACCCTCAACTGTGTGTAGTTTATATGAAAACAGTTGTTATAAATTGTATAGTTCTGTTAGACTGTTTGGTGCTGTTTGGAGCATCTAAGCATTTTCACAAGTTTTAGTTGTAAGGGCATAAAAGAACGTTGCCTTTGTATTGCATCAGGGTTTCACAACAGCCTCAGCTAAATGACTTTTGGAAAATGAGCTTTGTTTTTTGCTCAGTTGCCTGCTCTAAATACTTTACACCATCTTTACGTAAGGTTCCATCTCTGCTCACTCAAGTAAAACTGACGTTTACTCAAATGCTTGCTGGGTATTTGTGGCGTAATGAGGTCTTAGAAATAATTAAAAGTATTTTAAATAGCTGCAAAGCTTAAATGACATTTCACGGTGTAGTGGCTGAGTGACAAATTACAAATTCAGCAGTATTTAAGCATTTTAAACACGCGTGCTGTCAATCATGCCAAACAATTTCTAAATTCCAAGATTCCCCCACTGAATAGATTTGAAGATTTATAAATAGGTGAGTATACATTATACATTATACATTATATATCCTATACATTAACTTATCATGCCTCACTCACAATGTCCGCCTTTAAAAAAGCCTTATTAGCAATTCTCCAAAGAGGAATGTTATTTATAATAACCACAAAGCAAGTGTTAATTATGAAATATTCATAGCAATCCAAAAGAATGTTATGTATATATGTAATATGTGATTTCTCTGTTGTTTAATTTGTCATCTGTACACCAGCAACATTATTCACTTCTAAATTAATTAATTCATCTGCACTTAAGTGCATTATCCTGGTAACGGTCACAGCATATCCGGTGTATCCACTGTCTGAGAACACTGGGTGTTTGGCAGGATTATACTTGGTACACACACACTAGGAACAATTTAATGTACTGTAGCTAGTCTACCTCCCAGAATGCCCTTGGGGGGTGGGAGGAAACCCAAAAGAACAGGCATAAAAAAAACTCCACAAGACAGTATTATGAGCACAGGATCAAACCAGGGTCCCTGGTACTGTGAGTTGTCAATGCTATCTGCTGTGTTAGTGTGTCACCAACAGCATTTTTGTCCTGTATTATTACATGTTTAATTGTGTCTGCACTAACACTAATCAACGTAATAACATCCAGCAATATACTGAATGCATGATGAATATGAGATGTGACAAACTGCTTATGCAGGGACTCCAAGAGGCACTCATAATTTCATTACTATTTTTTTTAAACCAACACATACATTCTGAACATTCAGAGCTATAGTCAGTCTAACAGGGCACACAAATATATATTACATTATGTTTGATCATTTGAAATATGGTTGGTTAAACTATTTTTTTTTAATGCAAATATTTTGACTTGTCATCTAGTCTCAAGAAATAATTGGTCTTTCCATCCCAATGACTTCATACATAACTGGATGCAACAGTGAACAATGTGCGAATTACAGAATTTTTTTACATGGTACACTTCTATTTTAAGGGACCAAAAACAACCTAACGATTTGCTGCTTTCATGTTCCATGTTTCTTTGTGTTTTATTCCCTTATTGTTTCACATACAAGAAAACAGATAAAAGGTCTAGAGTGTGGCATTTACATTTAAAACATCCATTTTTTATACCGCATATCCTGTGTGTGTGTGGAGGGGGCGAGCCTATCCCAGGGAGCTGAGGGTGCAAGGCAGAAGAAAGAGCTTACAATTTCATACATCCCAGTTAAGCATCATCAGGCTCCAAAATCAAAACAAGCCTATTAGGGAGATAGCTTAGAAGAAACAATGCGCTGTTCTCAGCTCAGGAACAGAAAATAACTGTAATATATGACAGAAATCTTTTTTCCCTTGTGAAAATAAACACTTCACAACAGTTAGTCAAATCAAAACATAATCCAGGAGGTATATGTATCTGTGTCAATATCAACAGCTAAGAGAGGACACCAGAGTCAGGTTTTACCTCAATGTAACTAACTGATAACCTTTAATGGTAAGAAATGATGTCCCCATGAGAACTCAAATATCATTTAATGGCATGGCTGCCAATGGAAGTGGTTCCCATTTATTTAGTGATGATGTAATGTACTTCAAAAGCTACCCAATATTTTTTTTTTTTAGAAGTGGAGTGTTCTGCAATAGGCAAGTCAATCACTTAACCTGAATCCAGTTGAGCATACTTTTTAACTGCTAAAGGGAAAACAATCCATGACATGCAGGAACTGTAGACAGCGGCAGGAACGGTCTGCAATGGCATGCACGAAAAAGAAATTCAGCATTTGTTGAGGTGGTCTGTGGGCTCCAGACTTTAGGCATGTAATGGACAGCAAATCATATTTTACCAATTTAATTTGTGATTGTTTGTCCATTTACATCAAGTCTCATAAAAAAAAAGGGTGAGAGCTGAGGAAGCATATACATAAAGTGCCCGATTCCCCATACCATTCACCCCATCTCAATTCTTTGTAAAAACTTGTGAAAATTGTTCTTTGAGCTGCTGGTGTTCTTTTATTAAATTCATTCATTGAATAATTCACAAAAGTCAATTTCTGCTGCAGTTGGGAGCAATCCAGAAAATCATCATATTACATGCTTGAACATGATTGTTTCTCTTTCTCATACACTAATCAGCCATAACATTAAAGGCCTGGATGCCCATGATCATGTCACCAGTTTGCTGCGGATAGTTGGTGATCATTGTTGTTCAGTTCACTTGTCAGTAGTTATAGTGGTCATGTTATGGCTGTCTCATTTATAACAAATAGTCAGAAAGTGAATATCTCCACAGTTCCTGTCTGCCTAAATGCTCAAATGGTCAGAGCGAGAGAGAGATCTGTTGAAGAGCCCATCAAAACAGTTATATTCTGACTGATTATCTCAGGCATTATCTCAGTAATGCAGAAAAATAGAGAAACAAACATTATTGTTTGAAAGCTATGGCCTACGGCAGGAAACAGCGTTTTAATATCTTATTTTGGTGTGACCTTAGAGAGCAGAAGACTAAAGTTACTAAGTGTGAGGGAAATGTCACCTTCTGTGTAAACTGTCTGTATTTTGGCCATAACTAAATCAACTTCGTCTTGACTTTCTGTAAATTGCAGTATTGGTTTCACAGACAGGCAGTACGTGGCTTAGTGGTTACCAGTGTTGCCTCACAGAGTTTGCATGTTCTCCCTGTGCTTGACAAGCTTCCTTCAGAGAGTGTACACCACTAGTAATGCAGATGCGGCTCATTTACTCAGCACAACAGATACTGCTGTCTCATAGCATGCCATGGTCCAATAATGAATAAAACAACATCTTAAAAGCAGTGGGCCCTTTCTGTTAACTGCTGACTGGGCATGATAAAATTACACACAGTAACTGTATACCTACAAGTACATTTATATGGAAGGGCCATCTATGAGCAAGGTCCACATGAAAATGTTAATTACATACTATGAATCTTTTTATGTTACATTCCAAACTGTATGCATATAGATGGTATTTTCTACTGTATTGAATGTTCTATGTAATGTCAATGCAGCTCCACCACCCAGATACTGTTATAATAGACATGTAATGTAATATAACTGTTGTAAAAAACGTGTAATGTTATGTAACTTTCGTAATAGACTATACAGTTATATGGTGATGTAACAGCTTGAAAGCAGACCGGTGTGAGCAAGACAAATGACCGATAAGCTACAGTGGGTAAAGGAGAGTTTGTATAGGGTATTATTTTTGGATACCCTATACTAAAAAAAGAGAAAACCAAATGTGAATGTTTAAAATGGAGGGAAAATTAGCTTGATGTGTCTATTCTTAACATGCTTACTGGTCTGCAGATGGGGAGAGAAACACACACATACACACGTACATAATGGTGTCTGAATTTTCTCTCTGGTTTATTCTCAGAAAAAAGGTACAGTATATAAGAACTTAAAATGAAAATCTGAAAATCTGATTACCTGATTGTTAAAATGCCTCAATATATGTGCACCTGTGATGGCATTACCCATTTCACTACAGCTTTTGTTCTTTCCACAGAAATCCTCATTTTTTACTGTTATTTTGCTTAGACCCTGTGGGACTGTGACCTCACCTCCATGATTCTGTTCTGTGTGCGTAGAGGATGCTTGATCCCCCTGTGCTTGGGTTTCCTCTAGGTACTACAGATTCCCCACAGTCTAATAACATGTGGGATAGGCTGATTGGGTTTGTGAGTGTGTGCTTATGCCCGGCAATGAGTTGGCATCACTTCCAGATTTTTCTTCATACCTTGAGTTCCCTAGAGTAGGCTCCGGGTCCTCTATAATCAATAAACACTAAATAAGAAGGACTTGAGATCAGCAAAAGATTAACAACAACGCAATAATCAAATATATTGTACTTGGTTGTAATGGCATATTGTTTACTTTTTCTGGACATTGCAAAAATAACTAAGTTGTACAGCATAGAGTTTTTTTGTATATTGCAATGTTTTATAATTCTATTGTATTTCTCTTGGCTTAGTGGTTAGCATAGTCGCCTTGCACCTCCAGGGTTGATGGTTTGATTCCCGCCTCGGATCTGTTTGTGTGCATCCAAAGACAAATTAGGTTGATTGGTGTTCCAAAACTGACCATAATGTGTGTGTGTGTGTGTGTGCTCTGTGATAGATTGGCACCCTGTCCAGGTTGTACTCCACCTCGTGCCCTAAGTCTCCTGGGATAAGCTCCAGGACCCTGTGACCCTGGATACAGGATAAAGCGGTATAGATGATGAATGAATGAATGTACACAATATGGTCAAAAGTATTTGGCCAAACCTACAGTGACATTGTATTCAAATACATATACTTGAATATGGAGTTGGTCCCCCTATTGCCACTATAACAGCCTCCACTCTTCTTGGAAGGCTGTCCACAAGATGTTGGAATGTTTCTGTGGGAATTTGTAGCCATTAATTCTGTAGAGTATTTATGAGGTCAGGCACTGATGTTGGATGAGAAGGCCTGGCTCGCAATCTCCGTTCCAGTTCATTCCGAAGGTGCTCGATGGGGTTGAGGTCCCAAGGGTCTGTGCGGGCCAGTTAAGTTCCTCCACACCAAACTCATTAAACCAAAGTCCTTGCTTTGTTGCAGTCATGTTAAATAGAAAAGGGCCTTCTCCAAACAGTTGGAAGCACAGCGTTGTTCAAAATGTCTTGGTATCCTGAAGCATTAAGATTGCCTTTCACTGGGGATAAGGGGCCTAACTGAAACATCTAAAGTGAATAATTAAAAGATTTGGCCAAATTCTTTTGTCCATGTAGTGTACAGTGGTACTTCGTGATATAGACGCCCCACCTCATGAACTTTTGCCTTAAGAAATAAAATTTAGCAAGAAATTTGCCTCGGCAAAGCATGTTCGGCACATGAGCGACTGAACCAAACTGAACCAAATGACGGCTAATTTGCGCGTTCAGCCAGGAGCCAATAAAAACTTGTTAGCTTCAGTGGAAAACCAAGCGAGGCGAGTTTACTTTTTTGTGGATTTTTTTTTGTGATTTAGTGAAGACATAGCAATATTGGTCCCAAAAATGTTACAAGGACAGTAGCAAGAAGAAATAGGAGCCACTTTCAGTTATTGAATTCATATTTTCATTCATTTACATGTCTTCTCCAAATGTTTTGATCGTTTTTATATACAAAAATGTTATTATACTGTTAGAAATTGGTAATATTTGTAATATTTGTGGGGCGGCTGGAACGGATTATCTGCATTTACGTCCTTATTCCCTATGGATTTACGCCTTCAGAACGGGTTACATTACTCTGCCGAGGTAGCGCTGTATTTCACTCACTCATCGTCTATACCGTCTATTTCTCCACTTAACAAATACTGCCCTCTAGCGACGAGAATTGCACGTTACGCGAAGCTATATGATATCGTCATCTCTGTGCGACAAATATAGGGCAAAGGTTTGACTAGTTACAGCTGCGTTTTGGAGGTGACTTTTTTTTTAAGAGAGAGAGAGAGAAAAAGATTTGTACGCAACAATGAACCTCAACAGAGTCCTCGCTTTGTCTAAAACAGCTAAACTCGGAAGGACGTTACTCTCAGCACGAGCCGGCGAAGAGGTGTGCGCGCGATTCTGTCCACCTCACCGCTGCGTGCAGGCGAGCTCGCGGAGTTTAGCGTACGCCAAGGATCTGTTCATGGGGAAAGTCAACAAGGTGTGTGTGTGTGTGTGTGAGAGAGAGAGAGAGAGAGAGAGATAATATAATTTAACACGTGTGG
>JAOVVB010198950.1:0-10917 GCA_028570985.1 Heterobranchus longifilis
GATGCAGACTGGATACAGGTTGTAATGACAGCAGCAGCAACAAGTAGAAGACATCTGGTATCAAGTGAAGACACTTAGGCTATCACTCACTACTCCCTACATAGTGCACTATGGGGAGTTTGCCATTTTGTAGTGCTGTCCCAATGTACAGTGATAATTTATTATGCCCTATATAGTGGACTCAATGTAAGCCGTATATACCATCATGCATTGCGGCGAAAGAAAAATAACACAGAGGAGAGGAAGCTGTGCGACTGCATCCTGCTGTCCAAATTTAAGTAATTTCCCATTTAACTTGCGAAGATATGTCGAAGTTACCAGATAATTAGTCATGTAATAAACTGAATTTAATGTGTATGCGTTACGCCATGACGGCACAAATCAGGGCTAGTAACCTAGCTTGCTAACAGTTAGCTTAGCCCTCTTCTCTACAGTAATTGCCATTGGCAGGCAGCACTGCTGAGTTAAAACTAACATTAGATGGGACACTTTTTTTTAATTCATGAGCAGCGAAATTGCATTGTAATGTCACATAAGCACTAGAGAAATGTGGACTGTCAATTTATTTTAGTCTCTTCAGGGACAGATGACGGTGAAGGATGTGAGACGGACTGCTGAGAGGCGGAGGACTGCTCGCTGGTCACTGCACAATACTGAGATCGTTATTCAAGTTGTCAATAAAAATATTAAAACTGATAACGGTGTCATGAAATGAATTATGTGACGATACAATCACACTGTTGTAATAGTTTACTGTATGTGATGTGAAAACAAACAGGGCGAGCTGTAGTCGGGCATGATAGTTAATCCACACTGATAATTCAGAAATTATATACGTGTCTATTTATTGTAAATATAAATGTAAAGGCCGAGCATCATCTTCATCGTTTCACTTACAAGTTGACGACGTTTTGTAAGTGTAGCAAGAGCAGCACGTCTTTTCTGTCTCCTGATTCTGTTTCTTCTCCTGATCAGAAATAAGTGAATGATCGTAAGATGGTGAGAACAAAGATTGATATTTGGGTGGCATTTCCACAGAACTCTAAAGGTTGTTTCATAAAGAGTATTATTAACAAGTGTTTTCGATGAAAGTATTGTTTGTTTTTCTATTATGACGACAGGAAAACGACAAAAATTATCTGTTTACTGTGAGCAGAGCATCACAACACAACACAAACGGCCACACAGTACTTTGTTTTTATTAATTTGGGGAAAATATACTCTGTATAATATGTATTTATCACAAAAATACATGTTGGCATTTATTATGAATGGACTGCCTGCCAACGTAGATCTGACATGTTTTAATTGTGCGACAACAATGATGTAATTAACAGCGCTGAGAAAATGACCCGAGTAGTGTCCGAGAGTGTTTTTTCATTTTGCCAGTGAGCTCACTATGTAGTCCACTACATAGCAACTCACTATATAGTGAGTAGGGAATGAGGGAATGATTTAGGACACAGCATTACAGTTTAATATAAAAGATAACATTTGTTATCATTACCAATAAACAGCACTGACACATTTCAGAATAAAGGCCCAATAACAGTTCAATGGTGAGCAAAATGATATGGACTGTTTTTGTTATATTTTAATTGCAGTTTTTCTAAGTGCTCATGATGGCCCTGGGGACCACACAGAAACTTTCAGCGGGTCGCAATTTGCCCAGGTCTGTGCTATACTATGACATTTTTGTGGGATTTTTGACAAGATACTATACTATGACTTTTGGGGGACTTTTTGGACAACATACCATAATATGATACATTTTCGGCATTTTTGACGTTTTTGCAAAAAAAAAAATCAACATACTATACTGTGACGTTTTTTGGGGGGATTTTTGATGACATACTGTAATATGGCGTTTTGGATTTATTTTTGACAAGATACTATACCAGGGGTGGGCAATTATTTTCTGTGATGGGCCATATGAGAACATAACATTATATAGTATGTTGTCTAAAAAGCCACAAAAGTCATAGTATAGTATGCCGAAAAAAGTGAGAAAAAAAAACAACATAGTATAGTATGCCGAAAAAAGTCATGCTATATCAGGGGTGGGTAATTATTTTCCATGGGGGGGCATATGAGAAATCGATCAGCCTGCAGTGGGACAGACACAAATGTTACTCACTGTGAGGAATGAAGTCTCTGATGAGTGTGAGCGAGGGCATCACAGTCAGGTGCAGTCTGGGATGTTGTGATGTGCAGTCTACAGCTGAAAGGTGGATCATCTGTAAGAGAGGGTCCAGAATGTGAAGTTTTACAGTCTGTGATGCAGACTGGATACAGGTTGTAATGACAGCAGCAGCAACAGTAGAAGACATCTGGTATCAAGTGAAGACACTTACAGTTTAATATAAAATAATACCAATAAACACAGCACTGACCCATTTCAGAATAAAGGCCCAATAACAGTTCAATGGTGAGCAAAATGATATTGACTGTTTTTTTATATTTTAATTGCAAGTTTTCCAAGTGCTCATGATGGTCCTGGGGGGCCACAGAACATTTCAGCAGGCCACAATTTGCCCAGGTCTGGTATAGAATGTCGGAAAAAAGTTCTAGTATGTTGTAAATAATGTCATAGGGTCATCAGGGTGAGAGATAAACTCAAGGCAAATACTGTGAAGCCTGGCATTAGCAGAGGTTTGTTTACCTCGCAGCCACGTGGCAGGTATCCAGCGCTGGTTTGGAGGTCATTTCTAATCCAAAAGGTCAAACATTGCATGTGAATTTGGGAATCTGGAAGCCGCTGTGGCCCCTGAGCAAAAAAAAAGAGTGATTTTTGTTTTTTGCCTGATGTGAATGTTCATATATTTGTGCAGATAAGTCATGGCAGGCTCACGTTGAGTTATTCTCAGGAATGTACCCCTGAAAATAAGGCTACGAGAGACCTGCTGGTCAGTTTCCAGAGAGCCACACAGTGAAGTCCATTTCATCTTTTGCACTCCTCAGCTGCCCCTCATACCAAATGAAATGACCACTGGCAGGGATCACGGAGGATGCCTTTTGTGAAAGTAATACTGTTGCAGCATAAACAGAAAAAAAAAATCCTGCCAGTGTCACCCCAGTCCTCCCCAGTCTCTCCTCCTGGTTAATTTCCTTGGAGCCTGCAGGGCCAGCCGGTAGGGGGATTTGACAGAGGACTTCTGACAATCCTGAGGAGAGCTGACACTGAGAGCGCCAGTCCCTCCATCGCTTGCGGCCAGATTGGAAGATGCTCAGCATGCAGAGAGCAGATGAGACAAACCAGAGGAGCCAGAAGGGCTGTTCGTGCAGAGATGGCTAAGCCTGAAAAGTCTGAGAGGGACACTGAGCACACACTGCCACACAGAGGCTGTAACTCATACTGTCCCTCACCACAGCCTGCGACTAAATAAACCTGTGGTCACTACAGAGTGTACTCCATTTCTGTCATGCACAAATTAGATAGCAAGAACACAGGAAGATAGAAATACACAAGATAGATAGAAATACACAAGGACAACACAGCAGAAAAAAACTGAATTATTATGTACATACAAGTAGGTAAAAATAGGTTTATAAATATATATTAAAAGCAACAATGACCAACAATATACAGTGATGACAAGCTAAAAATAGATCTTTGATAATACAAACTATGACAATACGTAATACGTTTGTTTTCATTGACAAGACGAGAGGACTAAAATGTTATTAAATGTTATTGGTGGGCTGTCGGACATTCGTTATTATGAATCCCATGTACAATGGGAATGGCGTCCTGTGGTGGATACTGAAATATTTTAATGTTGCATCAAGAAACACAGTGGGAAAACACAGCAGAGCCACCCTGACACGCTACTGCTGCTTTTACACATAAAAAAATATAAATATATATAATATATAATAATATTTAAGCGTGCAAATTAGGGCTGCACAATATGTTTTTTTTAATCGTCATCACAATATCAACTTGCACAATAAACATATCGCATCTTCATTTTTTGAGTTAGTTGAAAGAGAGTATCGGTAAAAAACTGCTCTTTAAAATGTAATTATCATTCTTTTTTTATTTTTTATTTTTTTAAATGGTGCCTTTTGTGTTCAGTTCAATGTTCAATAAAATATCAGAAATAACTTCCTTTCAGTTTTTTTTAATTCAACAAGCAGTTTGTTGTATTTTAGCAGAATACTGAAAGCAGCAGAAAGGCAGAACCGTTTATTTATCGCAAGTAATATCGTATCGCAATATCCAACAATGTTATTGCATATTTTCCTCATATTGTGCACATTTGCCTCTAATGTTCGTATGATACATTTTATTATAGTTTTGGTATATTTAAGCATAACACTAGAGGCGTGTGACATCAGGTTGTAGGATTTGTTGACAGTAAAAGGAGTAAACTGGTGTTTATAGAAGTTTAGGCTGGTTTTATGTTTTGTTTTGTTTTTTGTTTGTGGTAACCATCTTCAAAACTTGACTTTGGAAACAGCAGTCGACAAAACTTTGTAGCTGTTCTGGAGCTTTTGATTGCACAGAATCTTAGACAGGACCGTCGGTAGCATTTTTGGAGCCCGAGGCAAAATCTTTTTCTTCCCCTCTGGACACGGCTGGGTCCTGTCTAGACGGTAACCCCAGATTTGCAAAAACTCTCTGGAGACTCTATACAAGCCAACTGTACGAGATCAATGCCGAACCTTAACCATCTCACGAAACTTTCTCAAATCCTGGGTGACAGTCTAGACACCAGCATGGAAATCACTGCTGTATTGAATACATTGTCTTCCTTTCCTAGCTGCCATTGTTTCCCATTCATTTTTGAAAATAACTGAGCAGACTCTGGACATTTGAAGCCTGAATCACCACAGTTCTCTTTTCAAAACGGTTAGCAGCAATCACGGTTTCGAGTAAATGTGTTAAAACATGTAAAATCACTTGTATAGTTCTTTAAAGTTCACATTTGTACAAATTGCTGCAATTTGCAGCCGCCACCGGCAACGCTGTGCGGAGAAACTAATCGATCTTCTTTGATTGTTTCTGCTCTACAGTGAATGTTTTGGCGGGATATGAAATCTCTGTGTCGTGCTGATGAAGCAGTCTGTGAAACAAATTGAATTGTGGGTAAGAAGAGTAAAAAAACCACCAAACTAAAGTGGCAGTCTGGGAGTAAACATCGCAGACTTGATGACCATTTTGCTGCTGCAGTGAAAATACAGTGTTTATAAAGTCTCCCGTGTTAATGTCACACCAGAGGCAGCCTCCGCAAACTCATTTCCTTTCTGCGGGAGACTTTAGATGTGGATCTGACACAGTGGCATTCATGAAAACAGCGTGTTGTGAAAAAAAAAAAAAAAAATCTAGAGCAATATTAATCCTTAATCTCTACTCAAGTTCAAATTCCCAGCATGCTCGGGGTGACGAGTCATTGAAGTGTAGGAAGCTCATAAACCTGCCCGACCTGTGTAACGACGGCAAACCGACAGTCGTCTTTCCTCAGGTGCTTTCCCAACAAACAAACTCCAATCTTTCTAATAATTAGCCTCGAGTCGTTCTGTGGGCAGAGAGGATCCAACTACTGGAGCAGAAGACACATTTCACACCAGCAGGAGTGTCATCAGCACCTCAGGGCCTCGGGGTTTAACGGGAAAAAAAACACACACACACACACAAGAACAAATGCTGCCTTCAAGTGCCGTCAGAAATGTGGCATTATCAAAACAAACAAAGCTGAAACAGGACTGAGAAAAACTGAAATTTGTGTGAAAACTCCAGAGGCTACTCACAACAACAACAACAACAACAACAACAACTGTGTTCTTTCAGAAAATCAAATTATAGTTTTATTACAGTTCCAGTTTTGTTATTATTTTCCAGGTATTTGAAAATGAACTGCATGTTTTCAATTACGACTTCCAAACTGAAACAGCTGATGAAAAGTGCTTTAAAGTCAGAGATATACTTGCTGTCCGACCAGCCGTTTGCGTGGACGTCGCGCTCATTTTGGACAACGCACACAAAGAACGGACGCGAGGCAGCGTCGTGTGTTACAGCCCCGGAGGCTGCCACTTGGTTATATCTCATTTCATTAATTAATTTCCACATTTCCAGTCTTTGTGCTAAGCTAAGCTAAGCTAACCAGCTGCTGGCTGTGGCCTTTGACAGACAGATATGAGAGTGATATTTATTTATGTCGCTCGAGTTAAAAGCACCACAATGGACGAGGAACGGCCGATTAGTGAAGTTGAAAAGAGGAGTCATCTGTCCTCATTTCACTACAAAAACATAAATAATGTGTCAGCTGACTGGAGGGAGATCGCCACGGAGCTGAAGGTTTCTGCTAAATGTCCATCGCTAATAACAACCTGCTCTCTGTTGGCTGTATTGTTTGTCAATTTCAGTAAATATCACAATGCAAAATGTGTGTTTTCTGTTTAAAAAGTGCAAAAGTAGGAAGACAGCGAGTCTCACCCATCTTTTAAGTGGTTAACTTGCGTCTCCAGTCTGATAGTTACGTGGTTTGTTTACACGATGTAAAAGACGTGCAGAGAACGCTGGCTTGCTGTTAGGACACGGTGCAACTCCACCAGAAAACAAATCATGTATATTTCCTAAAATGTCGAACTTTTGCTTCAAATCTACCTGAAAAATAATGCAGGAATCCTCATTAATTTCAATGAGACACCAGCGTCCAACTTTTGTTGCATCACAATGCAACGTCATCTGGCGATGCACTGTGTTGGCCAATGGAATATATGCAAGCGTCCATTCGTGGTAGATTGTGGGCTTTGATTTGAATCACACGTCGACCCCCTCACCAACTGGGTGGTACCGGAAGCAAAGCGCCTCCACCAAAGCACTTCTTTTTTAACGCAGGGCTATTTCCAGTCTCAAACACCCGCTAAGAGCTATTTACAACGGCAGCGTCTTGGGCGGAGAATGACACGCACTGCAGGGAGACATTAGCACCATTAGCTGTCATCCACCCCATGTGATTAACATCGTAGCGGGAACCGGTAGCTTACAGATCCCTGGCTTGGAAAATGTGGTCGAGTTAATAACACTCCAGCGCAGCCTCAGACAAACACCACGTCTCTGTGGCCAAATACAGAACGTCTGTGCTCGAGCTGAGCGGCTTCCAGGTGGATGAAACCTGGAAAAATACTGAGAGGACTTTTAAATACACACACTCTCTGTGCAGCAGGACTGTCTTTGCTGGAAACTCTGTGGCTAAGCTAACGTGCTACAGGCCGGCAGATGGAGGCCAGATGAGGCTTTGAGGAGGAGATCATTATCCGGCACCACACCCAGACACTGTGTGCCCAGCACGCCACCCAATGACATCAATCTTCCTCTGACAGGGAGTGTGTGTGTGTGTGCGTGTGTGTGTGTACATATTGGAATAAGTGAAGGACAGGTGAAATGATTGGAGTCTGCGACTGCTGCCCTCAAGTGCTCCAGAAAACCTCGTACTTATGAGAAGTCGTAAAGTCCGACCTGCATCACATCTGAAGGTACTCTGGGGGATAATAACAACATGAACCCTGTTAAATAAAAAAAAGTAATTTTAGATTGGCGGCTGTCTTATTTTTAGAAAACTGATTAACAATGAAGAAGAGAAATAAGACCTTGCAGTGAGTTATCAGTCATTAGTAGTAAATTGGTGATAATAGAGACGTTAATGACGAACTGTTTAACCATTAACCAACAATAAGGATTTTGACCCTAAGTTACAATATTATTAGACAAGTAATTAAAAAAACATTTGTTGCATGGTAAATTTATACGATTTATTTTTTAACCTCCAGGTGTTGAAAATGACATGCCCAAAATGTATCTGCGTGTATCTGCTACAACCCACAGAATAAAAAGTATCAAATGAAGTACTTTATTGTATCAGTATCACTTTAAGGGTACTGGTATTGGTACAGGTATCGCAGTTTTTTAAACGATACCCAGCTCTAATCATTGGTAGCTTTGCAGTGTGACGAGACATGGGACGAAATTTCATGTCACGATTATCCTGGCTAAAATAATTATGATTCACGATATTATCCTGATAATCATCAAAATATACTTAAAACTGCACTAAAACACAGGAATCACTTTAACTTATTTTGCTTTGTTGGGACTTTTTTTCTCTAAACATTACGACTTTTTTCGTGAAACATTACGACTTTTTTTCGAGAAACATTACGACTTTTTTTCTCGAAACATTACGACTTTTTTTCGTGAAACATTACGACATTTTTCCTCGAAACATTACGACTTTTTTTCCTGAAACATTCCGACTTTTTTTCTCGAAACATTACGACTTTTTTTCTCGAAACATTACGACTTTTTTTCTCTAAACATTTATTACGACTTTTTTTCTCTAAACATTACGACTTTTTTCTCTAAACATTACAACTTTTTTTCTCGAAACATTATGACTTTTTTTCTCGAAACATTACGACTTTTTTTCTCTAAACATTACGACTTTTTTTCTCTAAACATTACGACTTTTTTTCTCGAAACATTATGACTTTTTTTCTCGAAACTTTGACTTTTTTTCTCGAAACATTACAACTTTTTTTTTCGAAACATTACGACTTTTTTTCTCTAAACATTATGACTTTTTTTCTCTAAACATTCCGACTTTTTTTCTCTAAACATTACGACTTTTTTTCTCTAAACATTACGACTTTTTTTCTCTCAACATTACGACTTTTTTTCTCTAAACATTATGACTTTTTTTCTCTAAACATTACGACTTTTTTTCTCTAAACATTACGACTTTGTTTCTCTCAACATTACGACTTTTTTTCTCTCAACATTACGAGTTTTTTTCTCTAAACATTCAGACTTTTTCCTTGAAACATTCAGACTTTTTTCTCTAAACATTACATTTCTTCAAACATTCAGACTTTTTTAAAGAAACAAATATTGTTACTGCACCACAGATAAGACACTGTAGTAAACCGCAGTCAATTTGTGAGGATATTAACAATTATCCTGATAATGGAAACTCACCACAATCAAATTATTGTGAGTGTTTTTAATTGTGATGCCATGATAAAATGGATTATTGTAGTAATCTTTATCAGTGATTTACTGTTACACAGTAAAAGTCATGTGGGGCCTCCACAGGAAGAGACAGAATATAAATAGGAACGTATTAACGACAGTTTCTTCGTTTATTTCTCTGGATGACATACTGAGTCTCCGTCCTGAGTCTTTGCAGAGCCATTATCGTCACGCTGTTTATACAACACCAATAAAACCATACATAGATTGTGTGTCTGCTCCTCATTTGTCATCAGTCTCCTCTCCTCCTGTTATCACTCTGCTGTGAATCCTCCTCCTGCAGCAGCCGTGTCTGTGGGGGAGACGCTGCGAGCCGCACCGCGCTGCAGTGTCATTAACAGATGTAATGACTGTGCTGTGAGGGCAGACTGCTTCTGCAACTCACAGATCTGATTATTATTTCTCATCCAGTCTGAAGGGACGTTTGGACTGGACAGAGTGAGGCGACGATATGAACATCTGATGTCACGATTATACTGGCCAAAATAATTCACAATATTATCCCGACGATCAACGAAATATGCTTAAAACTCTTAAAACGGCACTAAAACACACTGGAAGCACTTTAATATGCATTTTGCTTTGTTATGACTTTTTGCTTGAAATATTTTTAAAAATTCTCAAAACTTTTTCTCAAAACATTACGACTTTTTTTTCAAAATATTCCGACTTTTTTCTCAAAACATTCCGACTTTTGTCTCAAAACATTCCGACTTTTTTCTCAAAAGATTACAAGTTTTTTCTCAAAACATTAGGACTTTTTTCTCAAAACATTCCGACTTTTTTCTCAAAAAATTCAAAATTTTTTCCTCATAAAATTGTGAGATTTTTTTCTCTAAACATTACAACATTTTTCTCAAAACTCCTGAAACATTCCGACTTTTTCCCTGAAAATTCTGACTTTTTGTCTCAAAACTCTTGAAACGATTTATATGAATTGCTATTGCTAACGATAACGTTATCTTGTTGTGTGGGCTCTGCTCTGTGGACGGTATGCTTTCTGACTTTTTTTCTCCAAAACATTACAACTTTTCTTTCTCAACATTGCGAGTTTTTCCTAAAAACATTCCTATTTTCTTTTTAAGAAAAATATTTGTATTGCATCACAGATAGGACGCTGTATTAAACTGCAACAATCCACAAAAACACAAAGTGTTTGTGTTGTTTTCTTCTGTGGCGTGAAATCGAGGACGTTGCTCGGGGAGACTCGGAGAAGAAAGCTAATTCAGAGTTTTCAGTTTTCAGAGAACAGCAGAAAAGAAATAATCAGCTTGAACATACATGCAGCCTGTAGTATTAGACTGTGGTGAGGAAAGTTTTAGTGAAAGAAGTTCAGTGCAGAATCTGCTTCTTCAAAAGGTTGCCGACACATTGTCATGCACTATTCATGCCGGAACGGACGATTCCGCTGTCAGAGAAAAGGTTGAAAAGAAAAATGTATGGTTTTGTGGGCTGTGACGAAGCACGCGGCCCCTGAAAAATGTGCTGTTTGATGTTCACGCACCTCGGACAACGACCGTTTCAAAAGGACTTATGACTCTTTCTCACCTCCACAATACCTTTCCTTTTTCTATTTGCTCCTTGCATTACACTCAATTGAAATGTTTTCTTTGTTATTCTTTTCATCTTCTTCCTCTGCTCGTTGTCTTTTGTCTGTTTGTGTTTTCTGTGACCAGCAGACGAAGATAAGGAGGAAACACACACACGCTGCCCAGGGACGCTCAGATACCAGGACTCTGTATCAGGTCCTGTACTGTGCTCATGTAGATAGACAGATTTTATTTAACATGGACATCACAATTACACTGGACAAACCAGATGCATTGTTTGAGTGTTTTAGCACACATGCTAATTCTCAACACTTGTCCACAGGAGGCTTTTAA
>JAOVVB010198972.1:0-10917 GCA_028570985.1 Heterobranchus longifilis
GTGTGTGTGTGTGCGTGTGTGTGTGTGCGTGCATGTGTGTGTGTGCATGCACATGACCTCACCTGTCACTACCTGTCTTTGCATTTGTTTGTTTGCAAGACGGTGCAGGTGTCACTGAGTGTGTCAGTTAGAACACAATTGTGTGTCTTTATACGTGTGTGTGTGCGTGTGTGCGCGCGCGTGTGTGCGTGCATATTACTCCGTTTGCTACGTACAAAATGCTTCAGCTGTCAGCCACAGACCCCGTCTCCCTCAGAGGCCTGCACTTCTCACATCACAGAGAGCATCTTTACGTGGAGGTTTAAGCACTTTGTGCATTTTGAGTCGAAATCCAAAGTTAGTTGTAGGAAAAAAAAGACATTATTATTCCACAAAATTACTGTGGAACAGCTGAAAGGTTTTGATTGGATGATCTAAAATGTATTTCAAGACAAACGCTGTAATCAGGAAACCATAGCTCAGTGTCAGTTTCTTCGTCACTGATGCCATTTAAAACAGCACAATGAGAAATGAAAAACGCAGCTTCCTGAATAATTATGTGTTTTTGTATTTTCCATCTTTCCCATAAAACAACTGCTTTGTTCTTTTCATGCAGTATTTTATTGCGACAAACTAAGCTTGCGGCATTACTAACACTCGCTGACCATACTCACTAATTAAATGGATCTGGCTTCCAAAATGCATGGTTACAGTTTGTTCCCTCACTGTACAGTGCTGTTAGTCCCCTGGTAAACAGAAATGGCATCCAGAGCTTTGTTTTGTTTGTAGTTGCCCTATTTTCCCAACAAAGTCAACTCCCTGTTTGAACAAAAGTGCCTAAATATGCAAAGACTGAATAATCTTTCTCAGGGAGATATTAAAAACATCCACTTTGTGGCGACCTGTGAGTCAGTCTACTTAAGACAGCAAAGATAAGCGCTTGAGCGAGAGTAGGCGAGGTTAAAGAAAAATCACAACAACATTCTGCAAGAAACAAAGGGAGAAACATGAAAATGAAATAAAGAGTGGAGTTTGCATTCCAGCGGTGTCAACGTGTGATTTGAGCTTGACACCGGGTGGTTTTGTTTGGGTTTTTTACTTAAGCTGTTTGACTCGGCTGTCACCACGGAATTGAGTAACATCTTTTATATTCTTCCCTTTGTTTTTGTTGTATTTATTTTCATTTTTTATTTATCTGGCTAGGTGTCTTAATGAGGAATCAACTCTCAACCCCTAAATTTATAAATATGTCTGATGCCACAGTTTGACTTACCATTTGCCCCCATGTGGTTAATATTCATTTTTTATGCTAAAATAGACTAAAATAGAGTTTCAATGACAAACATTTTGAACTCTCTATTAATCTAATACCAAAGACAAAAGTTGTCTTATAAAACAAAAGCAGGATTACTTTGAGCTTACATGTTGGTACTAAAACAAGGACAGGTAGAAGTAGTAGGCACAGTGTTCACACACACACACAGACACACGCACACACACCGGTGCACACAGACACACACACACACACACACACACACACAAACAACTTTTTTTTTAATAATAGCGCCTGTGAGAGTCACACTTACTTTTATGGGTCCTATAATTACTGAATCATTGGGAGATTTATTGATAAGAAACATATAATTTGGCATCCATTAAGGTAAAATAGACAATAGTAACAATCATTTTCATGACTGATTTGTCAGACAATTATTTTCCAATTAATTGTATTGTCTAGTTGTTTGAGAATAATGAAAAGTGCCAAATATTATTGCAATAAATTCAAATTGCCTGTTTTGTCCAACCAACAGTCCAAAACCAAAATGTCAGAATATGACAAAGAATGTTTCAAATCATCACATTTGAGAAGCTGGAAGCACCAAATGTTTGTCATGCTTCCTTGAAAAATTAAAAACGAATTAATTTTGGACTTATCAAATAATCAACTAATAATTTATTTGCATTTTTAAGAAGGAACCAGGACATAATAAATGCATTTAGCATTGCACTCCTATAACTCCTCTATTGTTGGATTCAGGATGAACATTTTCTAAAGACAAAGATCAATATTGATGCAGCAGAACCACAGATTAGCCCTCCGAGCTAATGCATGCTAACTACGCTAACAACGGAAATGTAAGGTGAACTTTATTTCATCCCCGTGGGGAAATTCTGTTGTTACAGCAAACAATAAAACACGGCATAATCATGCCCAAGTAATAAATAGAATAAATACTGAACACAACGCTTGCCTTAAAGTTGGATACTTAAAATATACATTTAGAATTTATAACTACAGATTATTAAACCAGATATAAAAATTAAGTGCCGACGAGAAGAGAGAAGTGCAACAGAGGGCTGCTGCAATGCAATATCAGGAAGTTACCTGACACACCACCACCACCACCACAACCACAACAACAACAACAACAACAACAACAACAACAACACTACCAGTTACATACTCCTGTTAAAAGGTCTGACTGCCATGTGCAACATTATTTGCTGACACAAGTTATCAAAGATAAGTCAGAGACTATACAGATGAAGCCATTTAAAATGTCCCCTCCCAGCGTGTTCCCAGCTCAGTTTCAGCTTAATCCCAGCCCACCTCCAGCCACTGGGAGTCTCTCCTCCTCCTCCTCCTCCTCCTCCTCCTCCTCCTCCTCCTCCTCCTCCTCCTCCACATAATTTAATGACATCTAAATGTAAAATAATTTAATTGCAGCCTCTGACCAGGCAGGGGCCCAGCACTGTATCATCTGTATCACTGTAAGTTGCTGTGAGCTGTAAATCCACCACTTCAGAAGATTCCTTCATTTCATATTAGTCTGGAACCTCTCAGCTCATTTTCAATTTCCAAGAGGCGCTGACCAACATGCCTCTGAGTATAACTGGATAGACGTACAACCAATCAGAGCAACGCGCCGAGCGACACATGCTTGGTCCGTTTTCAAGCAGGAAAAAAATGGCGGCCTGGTTACAAACTCAGCGAAGCAGTACACTAAAATGTGTTTCTGAAAACATTTGGGCTGGAAATAGGCAATGTAGTAACATAATCTTGATTCATATTTGATCAGTCTACCACTCTGCCTTGAGATTCATCACCAGAGATGTCTTTGGTACACACCGCTGTATTTTATATAACCGGGTTGGGTGTTCTCCTCTCCAGGAGAGACGTGATACCAGCTGGGATCTTTTTATCTGTAAGGCCTTTACTGGGAAACTACCATGTAACCTCACATAACTGCTCTGTTACTGCAGACACGCTCTACTGACCGCTTCTTATTTCATGTTCCACAAGCTCGCTCTGAACTTGGAAAAACTGCTTTTAATTTTAGTGCACCTGAGTCCTGGAAGAAAATCCAGAACCACCTTAAAATCAACTCACTTGTACCTTTTGGACATTTTAGAAATGTGGTTTTAGACCTCCCAGTGCCGTCTTTGAGATTTGACTTGGTGTCATTGTAAATGAGGGTCGCCCCTCACTGATCTCTCCAGTATAAATAAAGGTTGAATGAATGATTGATCAGCACTGCCTAGTTTGATCTGTGTTTCGTGAGCCTGGTGTGTTGTGCTGGAAAGACCTGCATACAAACAATCACAAGGTGTGGATTTTCAAATCTGGACTGGAGGAAGATTAGCTGATGTCACGGCGTATTAGGGCCATTGTATGTAAAACAATTTAAATAAATAAATACAGAACCTGCTGAAGGGAGCAATTCTCAGAGAAAAAACTCGCAAATTTGTGAGAAAAAAAGTCGAAAATAATGTGCTTTTGTCAAGGAACCACATCACTTCATTTTGTGTGGTTGGCGCAACCCACGCCGCAGACGCCGCCACTGCTTGCCGTGCATTACGTCTTCTTTGGATGACCTAATGGTCTCCTTTCATTAAACACTCAACTGTCTCAAAGTCAAATAATAATAGCAATTGCAATAATATATATTTTTTAAGCGATCTTTTATTTTGAAAGCAAAACCACTAAACCGGAAGTGATCCTGCTGTCAAGTGCTGCTCACATGACAAGTCGCAAATTTGTGAGTTTTTTCTCTGAGAATTGCTCCCTTCAGCAGGCTCTGTTTTTTTGTTTGTTTGTTTTTTTTTACATACAATGGCCCTATAATACGTCGTCGTAAGATCCTAATAAACTAAACTAAACTCGTCGTATCAAACCCGCCCCATATTAGATAAACGGTTGTCGTTGGCCCGACGAGGTTCTGTTTGGTTGAGAATCTCTTAGAAATCACTTCCTGAAGTCTTCACTGTGAGGTTGCCAAGCAACCAGCGGAGACATCAGGAAGTGACTGTGCCTGGCCAAGAAATACTTTGCCACATGAACTATGAGGATGGTATATCAATCTTCTAATCTCTTCTAATTCTCAACAAGAAAGCGAATAAGCTCCCAAAATGTCAAACTATTGTTTTGAGGCCAAACAGAAGAAAAAAAAAATCAGCATGTACAAACAGTAATGAATCAGGGGGCACTGCAGTAGCTTTGTGTTGATCTTATTTGTCTTGTGCTTCGAGCCTTGTGGATGGCAAGAATATGTGCACATGGATGAGTCATTCTGATGTGAGAAACCTTCCTTATTGCTAATAATCCAAGATCGGTGTGAGACATATAAACACAGCACGGCTCCCACCGCCACCACGCTCCCCTCTGTGGTGACCACAGGGACCAGCTGGCCATTAACCTCCCACAAAATCCATATATCAGTTGCTTTACCAGAACCGGCAGATTGATTCTTGCTATCGCGTCCAATTGGCAAAAGGAAAAGGTCACGGTTATTAAGACATAAAAACACTGGGATGTGGGATGTTGTGACATTCAGTACTACAGGAAATGAAGTTGATGTAAAGCCAAATGTGCATCCCTAAATGTCAACATGGCTCACACATGTAACAGCTGATTTTATTACTGGATTTAGATTCTAGAATCCGCTGCAGTTTAGGGCTAAGGCATTGTAGCTGTGAGCTTACTCTACAGAGGATTAATATCCGTGGATCCTACAAGCTTAGGGAATAACTTATTGTCAGTGTAGAAAACGCTGGTGGATCCTGCTGTGTATTTTTCCCCCTGGGGGAATACCAGCTGAGGAGTCTGCTATTGGACAGATAATGTTATCCTTTGAAATCCCCCATATTTGTTTGTGTACGCTTTATCTGCAGTATTCAGCACTTTGAATGTCTAGCAAAGGTAAAGACTGGATAACCTGATTCTTGATTTTTCTGCACATTTTCTGGTTTATACATAAATATGTTGTTGTGGACCAGAAGTTTGCCGCTACGTTTTAAAACTAACTATCACAGATCCAAATGACCCCTCCATACCAAGTGCAATTAAATGACATGTCCCACGATTAACAGTTATTGTATTGAGTGGTAGATCTTGTGTAAACAGTATATGTACACAAAAGATAATAAGCAATTCTCTTTAAGGAAAGTAGAAGGTAGATTTGGTGACATTTTCACAATACTGAGCAGCGAGTCTCAATAGGATTTTCAAATATATCATTTCTGTATGTGTGTCTGCTTGTGCAATCCCCAGTTCATTTTTTCTCTCTCTCCATGTTCTCTTAGAGAAGACCTCTGATATTTCCTTCACCTGGGAGATTTTTTTCCCATCTGTTGTTCCAGACATCATGCCAGCACGTACATACTTCAATACCCAAGAGAATTGTCTGTGGTAGGAAGAGACAAGGATCTACAATTGTGTTGTACATCTGAACTGTGTGTGCATGTGTGTGTGTGTGAGAGGGAGATAGAAATAGAGAAACAGAAAGAACAATTGCAAGAGAGGAGCGAGAGAACAAGAGAGGTGAAGATGTACTCCTGCGTGCAAAAGAGAATCACTCTTGCTTAGTGACTTTATTAGTAATCCGTTATGGGCTGAGTGTGCGAGGGAGAGAAAGAGAAGAGAGGAGGGGGTGAGGTAAATTATTCTTAATGGGGTTAGCAGTCAATGTTAGATGTGGCTGGAGTAAGATAAACTGGCATGTGAGCTGAGCTAACAGTAGGAGTGTAGAGAAGCTTGGGCGTAAGGAAGAGGCAGAAACACTATATTATATTTATATACTGTACATGTTGTTTGGCTTCTGGCAAGACATCAGACGACCTAGGAACGGGAGGCCGTGCTTTACCAAGGCTGCTCGCAGTGGGGGAAGAGAATTATTCACCTGGCGTACCTATGGACTGGCAGATGGTGGTGTCCCATCCTTAAAAAGGAGGATTGGACAGTGTGCTCTGGCAATACAAGCAGTGTGGGGGGGCTTCACACTGCTCAGCCTCTCTCAGCAAGCCTGTTGACACTGAAAAAACTCCAACTGTTGGCAAACCTCGGGTTCAGGAAGAGTAATGCTGATTCAGGCCCTGTCCACATGTATCTGGATATTTTTGTAAAGGGATGTTTTCTTCTCCGTTTTGGCCTCTCATCCACAAATGTCACCAAATATTATGGATGTTTTTTTTTTTTAAAAACGCTGTCTAAGGTGAATATTCTCCACTGTGTGTCCGTGTGGATGTGTAAACTTTGAGAAACAATGACATCTCCTCAATTCGCACATGCCCAGTGTTGCTTTGTGTAATGAGCATGCTCCAGAAACAACAGCTCTGGCTACACGCTAACAGTAAGTAGTACGCTAAGCAGCAACTTCACCTCGTCGTCCGTCCACATGACTCAAATTTCGGTCTCACTACCAACACCTTGGACCGTGTACCAGAAAGACATAGTTAGCTTCTATTGTTTTACTGTTGTTTGATTTGTTACTACCACTGAAGCTAAAGCTAATGCTCACTGTATACCAAGGCTTTTAAATGTAGGCTGGGACACAACTCTGGGGTATGACACATGTGCAATGTAACAGGAACTGCGATGTCGGAGGGTTACTGCAGACGGCGCTAGAAATAAAGAGATGGTGTCCGCTCAGGTGCTCTGTGGGCGCATTCAGCCCGACAGGACTTTTTGGATCCATGATCGTGCGCCATCTGTTGAGGCTTTCGGCAAGGGCATTGCGATTTTACTGCGCATGTGTTGTACCCCAGTGATATGACGTGCTGGGGACTGGTGACGTCTCCTCTTTCTACCCTCCTGACTGTATGCTCAGATTCTTCTTCTCTGGTATTTGGTGTGTCATTGACACAGCTTTTATCAGCGAGCATTGTTTGTGTTCTAATGTAGACGGAAATATTTATCAAAGCGGAGGTCGTGTGGATGGAATTTCTTTGTTTTAAACAGAGGAGAAAAATATCAGTTTATAAAAATATACAAATACATGTAGACAGGCCCTGAGTCCTGGTTGTGGTACAGACGAGCAGCTCCTTACTCTTGCCAGTATATTGGAGGAGTCATATCCAGTCTACATTGCACACGTAAATCTTTTGACCCAATCCCTGGTGGGGCATATGGCACTGAGGGACTAGGGGTGCCAGGCATTGGTAAATCATTTGGTCTCCTCTGGCTGTTGGCCTCCACCAAGGCTGTACCTTTTTACCAGTTCTGTTGGTGATTTTCACAGACAGAATCTCTCGACTAAATCAAGAGATTTCAGAGTGTCCAATCTGGTAATCTCAGGATTGCATCTCTGCTTTTTGCAGATGATGTATTGCTGACCGTGGCCCCCGGCACATGCTGAGATTGTTTGCAGCAAATTGTGAAGCAGCTGGGATGAGGGTTAGTACCTCCAAGTCTGAGGGCCATGGCACTCGGACAGAAAATGGTGGATTGCCCCCTCGGGGGTTTTGAACAGTATATCAAGGTCTTCTTACCCATTGGTGGCCAACAGACGGTGATATAGCTTTTATATATGACTTTCTTGGTGGAGAGGGAGCTGAGTCTGAAGGTGATGCTTTCAATTTACCAGGCACGTTCAAACCCTCAGCAATGGTCTAAGCTGTAACAGTGACTGTTACAAGAATAACTGGTAGTTTGGCTCCTGGCATGTCGAGGATGAATTAATGCCCTGACATAAAGTGTGCGTTTCAAAGAGAAAGCTGGCTGGCAGTGGGTGATGTGTGACCTCCGGTCAGCAACAGCAGCTAGCTCCGACCGAGAGTTCCCCAAGAACGGTCAGCCAGATGGCGTCAGAAGACGATTCTTATTCAAGGTTTTGTTGTTGTTGGTCCCAAAACGAAACAACGCTGGAGGTAGTAGGCGTTCAGTTCTCAAGTCCAAAGTTGTTGGGTTTCACGGTTGTTCAGCAGCAGAACAATGTTAATTTCGTTCACGAAAACTATGACGAAAAATGTCAGTCAACAACCTTTTTTCCGTGACGGAGACGAGACGATGACGAGCTAAAAAAAAAATAGATATTTGATAATAAAAAACTATGATGGAATATATGTTTGTTTTTGTTGACGAGACAAAACAAGACGGGACTAAAATGTTGTTGGTGGGCTATCGGACATTTGCTATTAGGAATCCCATGTACAATGGCGTCCCATGGTAGATACTGAAATATTTTAATGTTACATGAAGTAAAACAGCAGGAAAATACACAGCGGAGCCGGACACCGACCCGGCAGCCTCCGACCTCTGCAGCTGACCTCTGCAGCTGAAGCAGGGAACTCAACCCAAGTCAATATCAGCCTGCTAGTATTAAAGGTAACGTTACCAGTTAATGTTAGCTAACATTAGACTGTTTGATGTTGACATTGACGTTAGAGTTACCGCTAGTTAACGAGTCAGCAGCCGACGTTTGCATTAGAGTGAGTCACCTGACGTTAACGTGACGTTAACTACAAGTTCAAATCATGTTTCTGACATTAACCACTTACTGACTGCTCTTCATCTCCTATGAGACATAAGTTAGCTGAAATGAGATCTCTCCATCACGTTATGTCCTTGGCAACATGCTGCGTTTCTCCCCATAACAGGGCCGTCTCCTCTGCAGCTCACACCAGCCAGCAGGGCTGTATCTAACTTTTTGGGGGCCTGATGCAAAATCTTGTTTGGCATAGGGCATCATATTCCATGTGCATATAATGATTACATGTGATGATATAAATGAGTTTTACGCAAAGAAATATATAGCCTATTTTCATTTAATTAAGCTGTTTTGTTAACATCAAAATAAAAACAAACATGCAAATTATAAATTGCAAACACGACAGATTTACATCTAGTTTCGAATCTTTATAGATGAATAAAAGGTTGATGATTAATCATTTGCATTATGTTTTATTTATGTTAAGGACACTTTGAATGATTTTAACTTATTATAAGATAGTAAAAACAACAACCTAGCCTAATTGAATTGACAAAGACAGAAAACGGACTAATATATAATGACATTTCATCGACTAAAATGCTTTGAGTTGTCGTCGACTTAAACTAAAACTATGAAGGATAAAAATGACTAAAATATGAATAAAACTAATAAGCATTTTCATCTAAAGACTAATACTAAGACTGCATCTAAAACAAAATCAACACCAGAATCCCCTCATGGCCACTGCTAACATTGTTGCCCAATATTGCGAGAGAAGACAACCTTATCACAACTGAGCCACCGGGTTAAGTGATAAACCCCGACAACTACCAGCCAGACAAAAGAAAGAAGGAACTACAAATATGGCTACTGAAGTGCATACTGCTCAACCTAGTGGCCAAAAGAATGACACTGCAGATATAAACAGCTGCAGGGCATTTAGGGTTAATCTTAGGCGCAGTGGGTGAGGAGCTAAGACACTGGGCTCAGAGACGATCCACTGCTCCATCGCATTGAAAGGAGCCAGTTATAATAAGTCATAATAACGTTTTTTAATTTCAGCCTCAGCTGTGCTATCACACTGACTGAGCAGCATTCATTTTAGACGGATGAAAAACATCATGTTATCAGGACTTTTAGCCTTTGTGCAAACAACCCCTTTTAATTAAGACTGTTCAGTTGTGCTCCAAGCTCATATTTACGGAGGGGTGGGGGTGAAATAGATGATGCAGGAAAGAACAAGAGAGATGGGAAGAAAGGAACTGGATGAGACCAGACCGAGCAGTGCTACAAGGCACCAGGCTCTGTTGCCAAAAATGTCAAGCAGAAACAGAAAATTACTAAACATTTTAAGTCGAGTCGAAAACTGCAACAATAATAGCCACAATTGCACTTAGTTTTCTCTCAAAAATATAAATACTCAAATTATGCAAACAAAACCTATATTTGTAAATCACATCATTAAATGGCTACACCATCTGGCCAACTGGAATCAGCAGGAGACAGAAGTTATGAGAGCTGCCTGACATTAAAGCAGAAGACACCAACGCAACGCCAAAGAACTGGAGGTGACCGGGGCCGACTGCGTCGCCTCGGTCGGGCTCACCGACATCTCCAAACTGACTGGCTTGGTGTGTCTGGGCTTTAAAACTAACAGCAGCCATAAGGTAATGTTTCCAAAGAAAATCTAAAGACTGAGCCAAACTGCATGTCAGTGAACCAACTCTCATGCTGCTGCTTGATCGACACACTGTATGATCGACACACACTCACCATGAGCAACTGACATAGTGTGTGTGTGTGTGTGTGTGTGTGTGTGTGTGTGAGACAGACCCCAGGATCATTTTTCCAGGGAAATTAAACTAGTTCAGAGTGAATAACAATGTCTTATACATATCATGAGTGTAAAGGTGCAGACAAAGATGAGCCCAGCAAAACCATTTACCCATGTAGTGTCTGAGGAGCTCTGTGGTCTCCTGTCTGTGGGAAAAGGACGTTTAAAGAGTTGATATTCATGTGTGTGTGCATGAATGAGCGGCACACTTACTGTGCATGCCTTGGAACTATCTCGGCTGCACTAGAGCTGCAACGATTAGTCGACTAATCGATTAGTGGATCGACAGAAAAATAATCTGCAACTATTTTGATAATCTAAGTCATTTTTCATGCAAAAATGGCAGAAAATGCTGTTTCCAGCCTCTCAAATATGGAAAATTCCTGCTTTTCTCTG
>JAOVVB010199003.1:0-10916 GCA_028570985.1 Heterobranchus longifilis
ACAGTACAGATATATAAAGGTAACTTATTCCAATCAAAAGGAGCCTGACACATAAAAGCTTTTTACCAACTTCTTTATAAAAGGTACTATAAAGAGCATCTGATCAGAACTTCTTAGTGAGTAATGTGATGTATATGGAACAAAAAATTGTTTGAAGCAATCAGGAAAATAAATTGGTACCAATGAAATTGACGTCTTACAAACTTCTACACACATCAGACTGCTCAGTTATAACTCCATATTCTGATATTTTTATGAAGGAGATGTCCGGTTACCAGGGCTCAGCCTCTTTTCCAACTTATCTTTAGCAAAAGTAACGTCTCATGTCTGACTTTGGGTGGAGATTTGTACCGATGTGTGTTCAATTCTGATGTACAATTTCACCAATTGATCTATAGTACACCCGCCACAGATGCAGCCATATGCACTGACGCCAGTATTTGATTTATTGTCATAAATTCGACTTTAATCTCGACATTTCAACTTTAATCTTGACATTTCGATTTTATTCTCAACATTGCATTTCGACTTTATTCTCGACATGCAAAATAAAATAAAAAATCTTCCTCCTGGCCTTAATACTCCGTCATATTTATCTGCATTGCCATTAAGGTAGAAATAATGCAGATAATCAAATCAACTGTTCTTCTGTAAAACAGTGTGGCTTTGCTCACACAAATGCATGTGAACCCACAAACTCATACAGGAAAAATCATTCCTTCATTCCCAATCTCATTGAGGCCAAATGATGAAGTATTTCATGCAAATTTTGAGATTTTGTTTATTGGGGTTGTTGCTGGTGTGGTGACACAAATTATGTAAATGTAATATTTTTATTTGACATTATATTAGGAGTAATGGTTCATAATAGAGTAGCTCAATGGTTAATGCCATTGCCTGACAGCAAGAAGGCACTGTGTCCACCAGCTTTCTGGAGCTTTTCTGTTAGAGTTGTCTCTCTAATATACATTCACACAAACAATCCACGTCTACAGCTAGCTTTGTGCAGCACAGAATTTGTTCACCAAGCTGTCAATGCAGCTGCTAAGTATGCCTTCCAATAATTACCAGACTGACCACATATATAAGGGGCTGCCTGTGGGTTTATGTGGGAGCTGTGTGCATCTGGATGTGTGCGTTATAAATGACAGAGGCAGGAATAGAAAAAGTATAAGTGGAGGGCTGGTGATATAGCAGTTGGATAATGTTTGCAGGGCATTCACCCTCTTAACTTCTAAATTGAACCTTGTCAAAGCAAAAGATGGTCATTTGGACTTTATACATTTGTTCTGAACAAAAAGATCAAGTCTAAAGTGCTAATTAATTAGTCTAAAATTAATTAGAAATTATGTGTTGGAAAGACTGCTGACTGGCGTAGCAGTGCCTGCTTGTGGTGAAATGTGCAACTGTTCCGTTGAGCACATGGAGCTGTAAGAGGCATAACGAGGGGCACGCTGGAGAAACGGGAGTGCAAAGTGGACTTTGCTGCATCCAGGTGGTGTCAGATGTGTGCGTCTCTGATGAACCATGAGTAACAGGACATTTATTGAGCCTTTTTCACGGCATTCTGGTTGATTTAGTTAAGGCTGTTTTGCTGCTGCTGAGCTAATATACTCACCATGTAGCCTGCTCATGCTAATGCTAGCTTTGCTGCTACTTTCTGGTGAAACTGCTGGATGTGGACAATGTTATTGTTTACTGATGTAAATGACATCTGAGTCTGTTTGCATTATTAGTGTTTGCAACTTAAAGGAGCAGTCAGTGTGATTTATTTCCTGTGTAACAACACATTGTTGGAAATCACATTTATTTAATTAAAGCAGTGCTCAATTATTTGACCCAAATGTAGCTTCACCATGTCATGTGATATCCTACTTCAGTACACAACAAACAAATATTACTGGGGCCACTACAGATGCACATTTAATATCCAGGAATTCACATTATAGACACCACAGCTGACTGTCCCTGGAACAACATGGCCACACAACAGTTGCAGTCCAGCCACATACTAGGTTTCAACATAGTCTTGTTTCTTTTCGTTTTAGATCACAGGTAAAACTGTGCACACATAACAAACTCTTTGGGTGATTTTTAACAAAATTGAGGGGGAAAAAAACACAAACTATAAATTCAGTGGAGTTAGGGAGGGATGTAAATGGAACTGTTTAAAATGAGAGAGGTGCGGCAGGGTAATGCATTTGGGACCTCACCACTCTGCAACTGTTCCCTTTCTTCATCATCGTGCCCCTGGCTGAAACAGAGGTAAATAGATGAAATTGCGATTCAGACGGCAGTGGTGGCCCAATCAATTGCTTTTCAGATGCTTGCATTACTGCCCAGGCATTTTAAACACTTGAATGTGCCTTCCTGCTGTTTTTTCCAATGCAAGATGCTTCTGCTTCCTCCTCCTCCTCCTTCTTTTCAAATGATGCATTGATGCTGTCAAGCCAGCCATATGCTGACCAATTGAGAGGCAAACCACAGATGTATACCCTCGCACTTAAATTCAAATGCACCAGAGATTTTACAGTTTTATTGAGAGGAGAACAAATGGTGATAATGGACAGCTCATTAGGTAAATACAGACAGAGAATCAAACACTACCCTCAGACATTTACTTGATGTCATTTACTCCGAAGTATCAAATCATGCTTTCAGTATGTCCTTGCATGAGGCCCCAACTTTGACGGTGTGCTTGATGCAACAAATCTTAATCAATGTCACAATAGTCTGGTGGGCTTCCCAAACAGTGCCGGGATAAAGCCTTACTTCCGGGCCGCACAGGAAGTCCATTCTCAAAGTCTGTTCGTTACCATTAACACCCTCCGAGTTATCAACCTACACGCTGAAAATGACAAGTTCTGAATATTTGGATTGTGCAATAAGACAGGCCTGCTCTGTTCTTTCAGTGAATGATTGGAAAGATCTAAACAGAATATGTTTACATCATTTTAATGGAGGTGCACCGTCACTGTATCTGGGGTGCGGCGCCACCCAGGACGATTGTGATTGGTTTAAAGAAATACAAGCAGGCCAGGGAATTTTTTTCACTATCCAGGAGTGAAAGTGCATTCAATCCAGACTTTCCCCCAGCAGCACTGTGGAGATAAGTCTATAAGGCGATATAAGTATAAGGCTATGCGAGACTAACGTCACAGAGATCAGACCCAAGTCACAATGGGGTAAATTTGCAAAGATGCATATAAAAGCCCATTGAAGTGCCAGTGAAACGGAAGTTAGAGCTTCTTAAGCTTCTTCAAGAGGGATTTAAAGGACCACTGAAAGTGGCTGAGCTTAGCGCAATACAGAACTATGAGGACGTGCACCTCCCCCACCTGTTGGTAGATCAGGAGGAGGGCAAGGGAACGATGAAAGGGAAATTTTGCCGACTCAGTCACCAACCTGTTCTCATTCCCAACTTGTTAAATACCAATGCACTTTGTGCAAACCCCTTAACATCACTTTTGAACGCACTGGGTAGCCCTCTACGGCCCACTACGGTCACAGTTTTACACATGTGGGACACATGGTTAAAGTTGTAAAACTACTTATGTTTAGGCACTAAAACCACTTGGATAAGTTTAGGAAAAAGGCCATGGTTTAGGTTAAAATAAGTGCGTTTGTTACATCAATGTTTACTTTTGGTTTCACACCAGATACAAACAGCCGTCTCCTGGGTGAAAGTCCTGTGTTTGTTTGACCCACCTGCGCTGAATACACTTTTATCGGTCTTAATAACGCCCTTTGGAAATCGAATATGAGGGGTTCCAGACTAATACACATTTGCGAATTATTCTGGCGATGCCAGCTGCTAATTGATTATAGCATTTACATAGATTTTGATTTTGACAAACTAACTGACGGAGCAAACCTTGGGCAGAATTCTTGTGTAAATACCGGTTGGCACATGGATTGTGTGTGTGTGTGGGGGGGGGACCTTTTTCACATGTCAAGGACCCCTAAATCGATACACATTAGTTCATGGAGCACTTTAGGACCTCCATCTGAAACGATTTTGGTTGTTATGCCGGCCTCACAGGAGTTTCCCCTCCTGAACATCGAAGGAGAAATCTGGCTCAGGCGCTTGGTCGGTACTGAAGTTTGGCTCAGATTATCTGATAATATGAGCGGTTAACAGATCCAATCTTAAACCTGCCGGTCTGTCCACAGCCTCATCGGGGCGCCCCGATAATTTCAAACATGTTTGATATTTAGGATTTAAAATCTGGATGATTACGAGTAGTGTTACGTCAGTACAGAGCAGCTGACGGTGTTACCAACCAACGGTCTAGCCCTAGAGGCTAACGTTAGCTAGCATGCTACCGTTAACATATTAAAACTGACCTCACCTCCAGTTGTTTCTGAAGAATAAACAACCTGTGTTGACCGCATCTCCATAACCATTGTCTCATCCAGACTCTCATCCAGACTTGTTTACCTTCTGCTTTTGTTTTTTCTCACTGCAAAGTATTTTAACTCAGCAAGTTGTCACAACACACATGTTTCTCTGTGTTGTTTATATTTACTTCTGCATGAGATCAGGTGAGAGGTGACATGAGGCGATGCATTCAGGCCTCTCACTCAGAAATATCCTGTAGTGTGTGATGCTCCATTATTTTCAAAGCCTGTAGTGTGTGCATGTTTGAGATCATAGAGAAGATAATCTGAGACGTTTCTGTGTGATGCAACAAGATTTTAAGATTTGAAAACTTCTGTAGTCTGAGCCCAGCTTTAGATATGATTTAAGACCAGAATTCTATACTGTACATTAGAGATAACCATGTGAAACCTATGGTCAGAATACTCACTCTTATGACTGTTACTTACATTGGACTCACTTCTGAAATAAAGAACTATCCCCCATTTTTCTGAGAACCCCCTGTAACTCTGTCAAGGACCCGTGGTTGAGAACCACTCTGAGCACATCCGGCACTGCATTTACTCACTTTTAGATCACTAACATTGAAACGCTATATGACAACACTTGTTTGGATAACTAAAGGCTGCTTTTCTGTGATACATTTACAGCACATAATGCATACTATATTTAATCATTACTGTATGTAGTAGTGCTTTACACTTCCATTCTTTTGCAGAGGCATGCTTTTCTGTAGAAAAGTCGAGTTTGACATTTTCAATAAGCAAGGTCTTAACATGTGAAATGGTTTCAAAAGGAGCCAATACCATGTTTTCATTGTTTTTATTCTATCCTGAAAATATACATCAGGTCCAGCTGCCAGGGGCATTTTCTCATTAATTAAAAATTAAACACAGTGGCACATTTGGCTGTCATCTGAAGTGGACTTGTAGGAATTTCATAATGACATGAGATGAATGGAGGGCGTTCCTGAACCTTTCTGCATTCTCTGTCTTTGTACATTCCATCCCAAAGAGACCGTGTAATCACCAAACAGCTTTGTGTGTCTAAGTAGATGCATGTCTGTGTATTTTCTCCCCAAGCTGACCCACCCTCTCTCCACATCTCTCCCAGCTCTCATCAGTGCTAATGGTGGAGCCAAGAGAACCATACCGAACACACCATATGCTGCTCCCAGTAATCGGCTCATTAGGTGCCAGCCTACTTAGTCTCTGCCTGAATGGAAATGCGAAATATCATAGACAGCCAGATGCATCCTGTACACTTACACATGTGCAAACAAACAGCCACACACACATGTGCATACATAAACACAGTCACACATGCAGAAACTAAATCTGCTGCACACACACTGCATGCATCTGCAAATACATGGATACTGCATGCATTTCACCTGGTCTCATGGTCCATAATTACCACTCTGTAATTCACACCACTTCATCCCCCCAGAGTGATGTGCAACTTTATGTTGCACCATTGTGTCCGTTATACATCTAATTTTCTAATTTTTCACTCGGCGTTCTCCCATTCACGCACACATTCATACACTGGTGGCGGAGGCTACCATGCAAGGTGCCACCTGCTCAGGAGCGATAAACATGCACACGCACATTCACACGGCTGTGCCACCGGGAGCAATTTGGGGTTCAGCATGTCGACTGCAGGGGCTGGGGATCAAACCACCGACCTTCTGGTTAGTGGAGGACCTTAGTAGTCTACCTCCTGAGCCACTGCCGTGATCTGTTGTGTTAGCTCTTTGCATGAAAGACTGAGTTTTTGGAAATACTCTAATCAGCATTCTTTTGTTTCTGAGAGTGAGATGAGAAGATCTAAATCAATCTCATGACATGAATGTGTGTTAAACTCATAGACTGTAAAATAATGGACGTAGCAGCAGTGACTACTGTTGAAGGCATTTTGGCCGTCGCCATCTTGGTCTTTTGGAGCCAGAAGTGACCATATTTGGACAAGAGCCAGTGTTGTGTATGGTTTCAGTGGAGGTGTGCTAAGCTAAATGCTAAAGAGGGAAAGTTGATCCAGTAGAGTTTTGCCAGTAGGTTGACAGGGACCTCTGGGCACTGGCGCCATTTATTTGCATGTACGGCAGTACACAGAGCCAGTTGAAAATGGGCTAGCGCTAGCCAGGTAGCTTGGTTAGCAAGGTGCTAGCGAATACTAAACAAGGCATTTTTAGGCAACCAAAATGACAACACCCCAAAACACCTTCACGTCTATTTGTACAGATGAAGCCACCCAGAACTTCCCCTGCCACAGTGCTTGGCCCCAAGCAATTTACAAAATGAACATCATGCTGTGTTGAAGAAGACTTGAAACTAGCAATTGTGACCATGAACTCAGTATGAAAATGTTCTTTGGAGCCAGTGGAGGCGCCCCCTGCTGGTCATTAGAAAGAATGCAGGTTTAAGGCACTTCACCATTGGCTTCAATTGTCAGTCCTGGAAGCTCCGTCCATCTTTTTATACAGTGTATGATCGCGCCCCCTCCCTCTGGAATAACCTCCATCAGACAGCCTGATTCTGTAGAGGCCATTAAACTCAAAACTCATCTTTTTTGCCTTAACTTTCAATTAGTTGCTTATTCTTTCATTATGCGGCTGGCGGGTCGGTCTCAGTCTCCATGTATAATTTAAGCCTAGCAGTCCAGCCGACGAGAATAATATTAACTTTCTGAAAGCCACTGCTTCTCAATAACCCTCTGTTGTTTGTGTCTCACAAGCACTGCTGTGCCCCCCCCCCCCATCTTTTAGCTCGGGCTTCTCTGTGCTGGACCATCGGCCATCCTGGGACCTCTCTCTCTCTCTCTCTCTCTCTCTCTTTCTCTCTCTCTTTCTCTCTCTTGCTCTCTCCCTTTCTCTCTCTCTGTCTCTCTCTCTCTTTCTCTCTCTCTTTCTCTCTCTTGCTCTCTCCCTTTCTCTCTCTCTCTCTCTCTCTCTCTCTCTCTCCCTCTCTCTCCCTTCTTGTGTAGTCTGTCCTCTTCCAGGTCACATGATGGAGAGGAGGTTGTTTGGTAACACCTTAAAGCTGCATCTTTTTCATATATGGTCATATTCTGTGTGTCATTTGGCCATATGTCTATATTGTAATTTGATTTGGTTGGTCTATTCTGTACAGTCTATTGCACTCCGTCCATCCTAAGGATCCCTCCTCAGTTGCTCTTCTTGAGGTTTCTTCCATTTTTCCCACTAAAGGTTTATTATTTATTTAAAGGCTGACTCCATTATTGTGGTTATTTTTAGGTTTGTATATCATTCTGTAGCTTCCCAGTAGTGTTCCAAATCCAAACATCAACATTTAGTCAAAATATGTATGTTTTTGCGTCAAAATGCTGTTCTTCCCAAGGAGTCCTTCTAAACAATGTTCCCACGTGACCTGACGTAGGTTTCTGTATAATGACGACAGGAGTAGCATGGAAAATAAGCAATGTACTGCTGTGGATGCCATGTTAGTTCGTATTATATAGACTGTATATAATAGGCTATATGCAGTATACTGTATAATACACAGTCTATGTTTCGGATCTGAAAGTCACATAAAAACACAAACTAACTAAACTGAGCAGCAGAAGATCAGCAACTCCTCCTCTGTTCTGTGAGGTAAAATTACTGTTTTTGTCTGGTGCTTTCAAGAGAGTGATATGTACTGCTGTGGACGGAGCTGCAGCAAACAGATTTTAGCTACCTAAAGAAGTCTAAATCAGTTTGTGTGTATGCTATATTTAGAATATTTTCAACCTTGCCACCAAACAGCCCTTTCTGATGGGGAACTGATGCCGTTATATCTAGAGATGCACCAATTTAAATTTTCTTGGACAATTCTGATTATTTATTTCTGTCCTGCCAATTTTGATTTTTGCAGATTGCGATTTTCTCTTTCAGTTACAATTGACAGCATGCACAACACATGTGTAGCTTTTCTGTCATGGAAACTGTATTGTTCATAACAAAACATTGACTATTAAATTGAATTGAATTTTTCTCCAAAATGACACAGGAGTTACAGGATTCTCACCCTCAAACAAATATCAAAAGAAAAATGTTCCAGGTTACTTGACAAATAAAATCCAACTGAACATGAATTGCAGTATATCCCACTTTTTCTGACATGTTTTACTTTCCCAGAAGAAAACGGGTGCAACATATTTATATAACAACACACCTGGAGGAGCAGCTTGTCACTAAAATGAGATTAGCTGGTCCACTTTAAGGTCAGTCCACCTTAAGTCAATGAGCCTGTCAGTCTACAGTCTGGGCTGAAGTTATCTCAGAGCGCAGGCAAACTCAGCAGCCAGACTAAGCCTGGGTCTGGAGGATTTGTAATATTTATTCACAGACAAAAAGCCAAAACCATCTCTAGTTACTGCACACTCCTCTCCTCTCTTTCTCTAGTTATGAGAGAGTTATTACTTAAGAGTTTGCTAATTGTATAACACAGTTTTAGTTTTAAACATCTATTGTACACTTGTGGAAACCTGCTCTCTGTGTCTGTCTGTGCGCTGTGTCTCTGTGTGCACAGCCTGCATGTTGCTTATGGATGTGAGGAGTCTGTGACCGCGACCGCTGCACGATGTAAACGGTGGCGTGTCCAGAAGTTTGTGAGTGGGGTGGCCCTAGTGGGGCACTCACTTATGCAGGGGTGGCATGAAATATGTGCCTGTGCACAGAAATGTCAGAATAACATTAAATTTATCATTTCTGTCTCCACTATTTGTATCTATTTTAACCCTTTAGAGACCCATAGATGCATTTTGTCATTTTTAGGGGTAGCCTACAGAGGATCTTTGGAGGAAGATAGCAGGTCAACAGTCGCAAGGGTAAAGATTTCACTGCAACATTGAGCATCAAACACTTTATTTCCTGCATTCTGGTGATTTATTTATGCACCAATTAATTGTGGAAATGTCTTTATTTATGTTTAGGAAAACACAAAATTCAGGCAGAGGCATTGTTGCGTCTTAGTGGCATTCTAGTGGTTCTTCAAAATAAAAGTCCTCTGGTAGTTTCATTATTTTATTGGGGGGTGAACAAATGCACATGCTCTAAATATTCAGGGGGGCATGTCCCCTGCATAAAAGTAGGCATGTCCTTAAAGGGGAGGCTCGTAGGTACCCATAGAACCCATTCTCATTTCAGATATCTTGAGGTCAGAGGTCAAGGGACCCCTTTGAAAATAATCATGACAGTTTTTCCCTCGACAAAATTTAGCGAACTTTAGAGTGTTATTCACCCCCCTTCCTGACAAGCTAGCATAACATGGTTGGTATCAATGGATTCTTTAAATCTTCTAGTTTTGTATAATGTATATACACTCTACCTTTAAGCCTGTTACAGCCTCTTAAATAGATCACTGGCGGTCCCGCAGGTCTCTTATTGGGCTGGCACCTGGGTTGGCCAATCAGATTTGAGGGGTGACCAGTGCCACTGTAGGCCACTCCCTAGGCACGCACCTGGATGTAAAACCATCATGCGGCACATGTGTTAATTAAAAAATGGATATATGAAACTGATCTCGGCCGGTCCCCGGTCTCGAAAATCAGTGTTTTTTGACCGGCGGCCAAAAATTGACAAAAACAGTAATTTTCCCTCGCAGAAGCTGGGAGTTGAGTGGGCATTTCCATTTGAAAAACCCAGAAAAGAACACAGCCTTTAAAGTTTATATGTATAGGGACATGCATGTAGCATAAACCAATGCTACACACCACAGCATTTATAACCTAAGCTCATTTGCATTGCCCGTCTCTATAGATGAGCCATTAAAATACATAAAACTCTACAACAAATACACAAGAGACAAAACACAAACATAACAATAGGTACATACATTAAAAACAAAAACAAACTACAGACTAAAGGGGTAGTTTATCTGAAGCGAGGGTGGAAAAGGACAGAGGGTGTCGTATGCTGTACAGATTGTAAAGCCCCCTGAGGCAAATGTGTGATATTGGGCTATATGAATAAACTTGACTTGAATCCGCATGTGCCAAGTGTGGCCATAACATCTCCCGCCAGTGCCCAGGAGAACTTTGAAATATCTAAGCTTTAATAATAAAATAATCCAAAATGAGAAGCCTTTTTATTAGTGCATAATTCAGGCTCATTGATTATTTATCGAAGCGGCTAGGGGCTGACTGCAGTCTGAAAGGTTATACAGCAATATTCCTGCTACAGAAATAACCCAGAAGTTGGAGGGACGGCAGAGTTTTGATTTAAATGAATCCACCATGGCTTTGAGCTGGATGGGCTCTCTGTCTTGCTATCATGTCAGCTCATTGACAATTCACTCTATATTTCTTATTTCTATGCTTTCTCTATGTCTTTCCCTACCACTACCTCTTTGTCTTCCTCTAAATCATTTTCACTGCACTCCCATGATCCCGTCTTGTCTTTGACATTTCTATGAGAAGTGGATCTCTCTCTCTCTCTGTCTGTCTCTCTCTCTCTGTCTCTCTCTCTCTCTCTCTCTGTCTGTCTGTCTGTCTGTCTGTCTGTCTGTCTCTCTCTCTCTCTCTCTCTCTCTCT
>JAOVVB010199023.1:0-10916 GCA_028570985.1 Heterobranchus longifilis
TCTCCCTAAACTGAACCTTGATTACATTACTAAATGGAAGTAAATGATTAAAAATGTGTTTTACAAATACTTTGCACTGCTTTAGTACTTTCTGATACATACATGTTTTTGGAATAAGGCAAATGAGCAACAAGCAAACCAATTACAACTGGTAAAACTTAACTGTTTTGCATAATTGGATAATTGGAAGTAGGCATGCGATGAAATGAAAATAATTTAGATTCACGATATTATCTGATAATCAACAAAATATGCGTAAAACTATTAAAATGGCACTAAAACATACTGGAATCACTTTACCTTACATTTTGCTTTATTGTGACTTTTTTCTCTAAACATTACAACTTTTTTCTCATAAAACTGTGACTTTTTCTGTAAACATTGACTTTTTTCTCAAAACATTATGACTTTTTTCTCCAAATGTAACTTTTTTGTCATAAAATTGTGTTTTTTTCTGTTAACATTACGCCTTTTTCTTAAAACACAACTTTTGTCTCTTAATGTTATGACTTTTTTCTCAAAACATTACGACTTTTTTTAAGAAACATTTTATTGCATCACAAATAGGACGCTGTAGTAAACTGCAGTCAATTCCTGAGGATATTCAGGATTATCCTGATAATGGAAATTCACCGCGATCAGTGTATTGTGAGTGTTTTTTATCGTGATCCACGATAAAATCCATTATTGTCCCATCCCTAATTGGAAGGTCTACCATCAAGTTTTGTAGTGCAGGTTAATTTGCAAATAAGCAACAAAACATTACATTTACAGACTTTGAATGGAGTTTGGTGTAGCAGTTGTTTTGGTGGTTCTGGTTCCACATTAGACCCGAGTTGTTTTGATTTAAACTGCTTGTTCTCCAATGTTACTATACAGTACCACACACATACACACACACACACACACACACAGGCACACACACACACACATCCACCCACACAGATGTCTGTCATGGCCTCCCACTGTAGTGTTACACAGTGTGGCCTTTTCACCGTGCAACCCCACGCCTACACACTCTCCTGCCTCGAAATGTCAAAACATGCACACACGCATACACACACACACACACACACGCAGACTCAGAATGGCCTTAGCAGTGTGCGTGCGTGCGTGCGTGCGTGTGTGTGTGTGAGCACGCTGTATTATCTCAACTTGTTTGCTCCTCTTGCTTTTTATTCTACCATCGTCTTTATCAGTATCACTCTTTCACTGTACTCTTTTATTTCTCCTTTTCTGTCCGTTTGTCTATTGGTACATAATATACATATTTGTGTTTACAGTAAATACATACATAAACAAAATGAGTACCATGCACACACATGTGTCCTGTACTGTAACTCTGCATACAGTCTGTGATTTGTTGGTCTCCCACCTCTTCCTGTCCAGTGAAAACATCATAATGAATTTTTCCAGCTTTTTTTTGTTTTTACTGTGGGTGTGTTGTGGTTCTGGCCCAGTTTATTGTTTCTAGGATTTCGAAGACTCTAGCTAGCTATTTTTGGATCCTCCTCTTCTCCTGAAAACATCAAAGAAAAAAAAAAAAGTTCCTTCATTTTGTTTTTGATACGTGTCATGTTTCATATGCTGACACAGCAGAGCTTTAACTGTGAGCTCGCTGCATTCCTTGGATGCAGTTTTACTACTCTAACTTTTTCATGTATTATTTTTTTCAAGATGTAATGTGACAGCAACATAAGGAAACATACAGGACAGGACTGTGAATTGTAAAAAGCATAACCATAAATGGGGCTCGATTTAAGAGGGAATGTGAAGGGATGCCATCCCCCTTTAGGAAAAAATGACAAAAACAACAAACAATAAATTCCCATTCTCCCTTTCCATCCCCTTTATGTATGGCATAGATAGATAGACAGACAGACAGACAGACAGACAGACAGATAGATAGATAGAACAAATGTAAAATGGATAACTGGTGACACAGGAGACTCGTCTGGTGTGAGAGACGACTGTATTGTTTCCCAGGCTGTAGTGGAAGTGGCAGTACTCGTTGTCTTGTATGTGCAGGGTGGCGGTGCTCCTTGTTGTTGCGTTCCAGTGGCCCTCCGGGGATGTATTATCCTTGTGTATTTTGGAGTTAAGACAAGTCAAGATACGTGTTTATTGAGTCAATCTGTTTGTTTAACGCGGAGCCACTTTTAAGGCGCACTTAGATCACTCTACTCTTGTGAAATAAACACTGTGGGTTTAGTGGAAGCTTTTGTTATTTACCACTTGACAGATGGACAAGTTTTTTTTAAAGTGAAAATGAGAATTTTAACCCTGAGGGAGAACAGAAGTGTTGCAGTAAGTGAATTTTTCCAGGTACAATCAGCTGGGGGTGTGTGAGGAAGCACACACTGGAGGCCATGCTTTCCACCATCTCTATTCTAGGAGATGTGTTTATGAGAAAAAAAGACATTTGATATATTATATTGAAATTACTTAGCTATAAAAGACGATATTATACTATACTAATCTTATACATACTAATCAAAGCTAGCTCTGCTGAAATTACTAAATGAATGAAGAAAACGTTCATTGTGATCATTCAGAATTATTGTTGGTACCTGAGATTGTCAGTACAGTCAACCTGTTAAAGGTCCCATATTGTAAAACGTGAGATTTCCATGTCTTTGTTATAGGTCTGGCTGCTATATAAATACTGTGAAATAATCAAAATGCTCAATCCACAATGAAATGCTCACAGCCTGTATTCAGAAACTGTGTCTTTAAACGAGCCGCCAGGACTTCCATGAGATTGTGATGTCACAACTATACTATGTATAGGTAGAAAACACTGCTACAGTGCTGCTACAGTTAATCCTCAGCTGCAGTGATCAATCAGAGCACCCTGGGCTTCTTCGGGAGGGAGGCTTAGGCCACATCCACACTACTACCTTTTCGTTTTTAAAACGCACAACTTCTACTATGTTTAGGCCTGGCATCTACACTACGCCGACGTTTTCGATCCCCGAAAACGTTGACATTTGAAGACGCTGCTGACCCTGTTTTCATTTGAAAACTCCGGGCTTGTGTTGTAGTGTAGACGGGTGATATCCGGAGACGTTTGGAAACGATGACGCAGACATCCAAGTTGGCTTATTGATCGGGTCTTAGCAGTCATGACGTGTCCTTCCCTGATTCGTCACGCCCCGATCATGTGACCCTTTCCCACAAGAAAGCAAACAACAGTCTTGACTATGACGGTGGATAAAATATCTTTGCAACCAGTTACATGCGTTGCTGACTTTGTTGTCTCTGCTAGCAGCTGTTAAATGCTGTTAAATGGAGGCAAGCTATTATTCGAGTGCTTTGCGACAGTTACCGTGTCCAGCGGCGTTATCAGCTTGCAAACATATCGCCCTATCAGAATAAAAGTATTGTTTTAAATAAAGAAGGGACTCTGTGCAAAGAAATGCTTGAGGGCTTTTAATCTGAAACGAAAACAGGAAGTGTTGTATTCTACAGATACTGCAGTGAAATGTGTCATTTTGCTGACATTATGTCAATATGACTGTTTAAAGGGCATTTTAATGGACTACTTTTGCCGTGAGCGGCCCGTGGTAAAAATAGCTGAGACTCCTGAAGTAGATGACAGGCAGCTGAGAGGCTCATGCCCAGTGTACGTGAATAGTCCTGTGACATGCGTTTTCGGGTGTTGTCGTATGTATGCAGAGTATTTCTAAAACGCAGCCAGAAATACAAGTGAGGACGGAGATCATTTTCATGTGAAAACCCGGTTTTCCAATAAAAACGTGGTAGGATGCATGTGACCTTAAAGAAGGCGTGGCCAAACTTTTTGGATTGTGGGTATATACAGACAAATATCAGTCGTCACGGGCCAAACAATCGTAAATGTGTAGTTTGTATGAATAATGTTTGAATGTAATGTATGTTTGTAGACCAGAAAGCCCATAGAAAATTAATTTTCTATCAAGATAACTACGTAACACTACTAAACAGTTTAATGTTTGACATTACAGTATTTTATTGGTGTGCCCACATATTACAAAAAGTATTTCGGTATCTGCTCTAAAATGTAATTTAAATTAAGTCAATACTTTTACATTTTAATGAGTGCATGGCCTAAGTGTCCACTTAAAAGATTACGATGCTCTGTGTAAATCTGTCAGACTATTATTAAAACAGAACAGGCAGAAATGGTAAAATATGGTTTTCAAAATAAACGTGTTCAAAAAAACATTTCCAACATTTCTGAAATTCTTGGCACTCACTCGTTATCGTTTTCATCGACTATAAGCAATAATTGAAGGAAGTAGTTGTTCAAAATGACAGCGGCATCTAGTGTTCAAACTAAGAGGTGCATTGTATATACAGTGCAATGTATTAGAAATATGCTGTAGTTTACTTTTAATGATTCACAGCGGACCATTTAAAAATGCGCAGCGGGCTGCAGTGTTGGCTGTAAGATACTGAAAACCATTAATACAGGCTGTGGTTCAATATGTTGCCTTCTTATTTCTCCTCACCTCTCTCTTCTCCTGTAAACATCTGTGGACCTTCCTCTGTCTTGCCTCGCTCTGTTTTCTTGTCTGTCACACTCCTCTTTCTTTTCCCCGTCTCCTTTCCAGACACACACACCCGCAATTAGTTGCTCCGTTTGCAATCCATCCCTCTTTTCTTTCTCGCTTTCTCAATTTTCATACATCTCTCTCTGTCTTGCTTTTTCTGTCTCTGTCTATCTCCCTCTCTCCCCCGCTCTCTCCTGTATTCTATAATAACAGCACATCGCTGGCATAGTCAGATGTTCCACTGGCTGTCTGGGTCTAGAAGGTGTGTGCGTGCATGTGTGTGTAGACAGGGTGGGAAGCTTCTCTTTCTCGTGGTTTTTGGAGAAGTTTTACATGACGAATGCCTGTTTTTTCCCTCCTATTTTTCTCTTTCGTCTTTGCAGAGTTTTTCTGTTAGTCTCTTGCCTTCTGTCTCGTTCGGCTGACAGAAAAATACAACCTTGTTACCGTGCTGCTGCTAACAGCGGCCCTTTGCTGCATGTCGTCCCCTCTCTCACACAGTGGCGGATCTAGGTTTGTTTTTCTTTTAATCAGGGGCCACAATTTACACAGAGGAGCCAATTATATGTCCAACATCCATGTACAATTCCTGATTCAGTAAGGCGCACATTTAAGTCATTCCTTGTTTACTGTTGAGAAAGTTGAGAAAAGCCACACATTGAATATATTTTGAAAATTGAAAATTGTGTACTTTAAAAAACCTTAGAAAATATAATTCTTAACAAATTGTCATTTATTGTTTTAAATTGGTCCATAGAAACCTTTGTTTGTGACGTTAACTCATCAGTAAAGAGTCAAGTGACTAGTTTATTAAAAAAAAAAAAGTTTTTTTAAAAGACTACTGACAGGAGTGAAGGGGCACTTCAGGGGCCAATCAGATTTCAGCTGGGGCCAGTGCCCCTCTGGCCCCACCCCTGGATCTGCCCCTGCTGCTAAGCAGAGGCCACTTTCCTTTTTTTTCTATAGATTTTCTCTATGATTTTCTGTGTTTTCTAAGGGCTCGATTATACTCCCAAATGGACACCATGTTCGCAGACACCACAAATGTTCTGTTTATACTATCTCTATATTATCTGCTTGGAGGATGTGTCCCACACAGATCACTACGCCATCACTTGTAGTCCATACGGTCACAACAAACTGGAGGTACACAGATGTCCCTGCAGAGCCTCTGATGATGACATTTATGTTACGTGGACACTCGCGCACTCGTGGCAAGTATAATTTTGGCTTAAAACTCAGCAGGGCAGCAGAGTGGCAGAATAAATATATAAAGGACAAGTTTAGATGGATCAACAAAGCGGCAGAACTCATGATTTCATACACACTGGTGCTTCAACAATGCTGCATTTGTACAGAAGTATCAGAAATTGAGTCTCTCAACCTGCTAGTTAGAAGACAAGTTGTTGTCCTTTCTGCTCCCTGATAAGAGAGCAAAACTGGATTTTCCCTGAACAATCCCTTTTGAAGCTGCAGCCAAAGCGCATCAGTCGTTCAACAAAGCAAGCAGCAAAAAAAGTGGGACTTTTTACAATAGTTGCAAAGCACAAAGCAGAGCATTTCTTTAGAGGAATGTTTTGCCCAATGAGTCCATAAAATCTTACTCAGAACTGCACATGCAGGAAATCTCCAAAAGCTCCACTGGAAAATGTCATGAATCACTGTCTACCCAACAAAGAAGATCGCATTACTTTTCCCTTTTATCTCCGTATTCTTCCAACTTTATGCCTGTGTTCGGTTAGACTCAGCGAGGCAGCAGCTCGTGTGTTTAAATATGTAGAGGACAACTTTCACTGCATCTGCAGTGTTACAGCTTGCTTGAAAATGTCATTTTCCACACCTGAGATCTTAAAAAATTCAAGTTGAAGTAATGCATTAGTGTCCACGACAGACTGAGGCCAGTGTTTAACGAATGCCTCAGACTCAGAGTGATGATCTACTGTAGAGCAGTAACAGCATGACCGCTCCAGAAACAACACCCTCTCTGTGAAACAAGTCAAATTATATCACTGGGACAGGTGATGTAATGTAAAAAAACAACTCCCAGACTAAAATATGTTTGTTCTTTTCTCCACAACCATCTGGCGACCCCTGGAAATGATCTCGCAACTCTCTTGGGGGTCTGGACCACCAGGTTGAGAACTACTGCTGTAGAGTGGTTCTAGCTGTCACAGTGCAGCAAATGTGATGCTCAAAGAGAGACTCACCAGCAGTTTAAGATCTGTTGTAGTATCCTCGTGAGAGCTGCTCCACCTCTGATCCTCTGCCGTGTCTCTCTGGTCCCAACAAACTAACTCCTGCAGTCCTGCGTGCTTAAATAGGTGGAGATAATACAACAATACCATTATTAGCAATGCTTGTCGATGACAAATGATTTGTAATTACTTGAAAACAGTGACATGCAGTGATCTAAGGGGAGGAGTGAGAATTTAAAAAAAAGACACAAGCTTGCAGTGAATTCACTAAGGCCTCGGTTCCACTCGTCGTTTCAACGCCAGGACGCATTAACTCTCAGGTCTGGACAGTCCCAGATCAGATCTTGCTCACATTGTGATCCGATGACCCAGACCACATCCCGAAGTGGTCAAGATTGCATTCTGATCGGGTTGCACAGGCGTGTGGACAGAAATCTGGAAACAATCCGGACAATTTAGGCTATCAAGCGTAGGTCTGCATGGCAAGTATCTCTGCTTCATCCCTGTTTAAAGTTTCATTTTCGCTTTTCAGCAGTCAAGTCAGACAACTGCTGATGGAAACCCGACATTTCCTGATTTTGCTGCTTCACAATAAAAGCCTATAAACAACAAAATAATGGGATACTTTTATTGTGAAGAATATATAGGAGAATGTGACCAGCTCTGTCTCCGATGCTCTCTCCGCAAAACAAAGTGCGTCTCATACGGACCCTGCTATCATGACAAAATAAACAAAATATAAAGAAAAGAGGAAGGCTCTCTTGTGCATCAGGTGCCATTTTGGATCCACCTGTCGTGGGGAATATCCATGCAGAAATATATCTGATCACTATCCGTCCAGGCAGATCACATTAAAGTCTCAAATATACACACAGCTGAGTTCTGATCTGGTGCATCTTATCACAAAAGTCACATATTTTAGCAACAATCAACGTTGGTTTCTCTTGAAGATAAAGATGATCTTTTGCTAACCTTAACCAGATAGTTTTAAGTGTGTGAATTTAACCAGACGTTAAATAAATAGAAACAGAACATGTGTAATTTCTGAACCAGTCATATCGGTAATCTGGATAACACAAGTATTTTGTCACATGTGTAATAGCATGTACACACCAGGCGAGAATAAATTAATTTGCGCGAATGAATTCCATATAAAGTCAATGTAAAGACGTGATTAGACGTGAGTTCCAGTCGGGCGGCACGAATAACGTGAATTCACTCATCGCGCAAGTTGAAATATCTGAACTTCTGCAGCGAGCGTCGGGACTACGCAATGAAAACAAAAGATTCCAGCATCCAAACTCGTACAAATTAAGCGAGCAGATGAATTTATTCGCGTCTGGTTTGAACACACTGTAAACACCTGGAATACACTGAGGCATTATTTACACCTGGTGAGCAGAACTGTATCTTGATACATAACCTGGATAATGACCTCTGATCCATGGGTCTTTGAATTTTCAACCAGGTTTTAAAAATGCATTCTCGTTATCATTCGTCACTGTGATCAGATCGAAACATACAAACTATTTAGGCGGGGCTGCGGGACTTGTCAATAGACATGGCGAGGGAAACAATGCCACAAACAGGCGTCTTTCATTTCTAAATGACGTTGTGCAAGGTAAGACCTGTTACCTGCTGCTACTTGTTTCTTATACCAGGGCTGCTTAAACTAGCAGGAAGAGGCAGAGCTCGGAAACCTTTCACCTTTTACTTCTAAATAATACTTGCTCCTATATTCCAGTTGGACATTTTCATTGGCGTGTTCATGTAAATGACTTTTTTCTTCACCCTCGGATGTTTTTCTTTTGATTTCGTGGCAGCCGCATGATAGAAAAGTCATCAACACGCTAACTTGCGGACAATGACCGGCTGAGCTCAGTCGGACTTTGTACTCGGGAGCCGAACATTAAGAGTCGTTTAGGAAGCAGCGGCCCAGACACACAGCCGCTGTAGTGCTGCTTTTTTTCCCACAATCAAATATTCATTTTCATATTCAAATGTCTGTTTTTTGACAATTCAAAATATATATTCAAATTTCTAATATTTGTTGACAGAGAAACTCTAAAAACTTTATCTCTACACACTGCAAGCTGTGGTAAAAGCTTTCTCTGCTCTTGGGTATGAACAACTACATTTCATTTGCTATTTATTCCTCTCATTCAGACAGATACTCGCCTGCAGGAAGACCTGTGCAGATACAGTACTGGGTAATTACATTTTGAATAGCTGAAGAACACGAGGCGTACTTTATTTATCTGATCTCAGTCTGGCTCAGTGAATGTTTTACAGAGAAAAACGATTCGCTTTCCACACAAGAGCTAGTGGAGTGTGAAACATGATTGGCCTTTACGTGAACCGTCTGATCTTAGTTTACAGTGATTGGGTGATTCACAGGAAAATATCAATTTCCATTTTGACTTTACAGCTGGTGGTTGATGATGTCTGATTAGTTTCCACCCTGTTTCTTTATATATCACCCCTTACTTCTCCCCTACATTTTGAGCAATCGCTTAATTGTGCTAATTGGGTTTAAAGGTGTTCCATTCCTCGGTAACAGTCACAATAACCTCTGATGTATACACTGCACACAAAAGTGCTTCTGGTTGAAAAAGAATACATTTTGTCTTGACTTCATTCGCATTTCAATCCGTTTTTTCTCCTCTGCTGTCACAGTGCTAAAGCGAAGTGAGAAGAAAGGTCTGGCTACGGAAGGCTAACCTTATCTTGCAAATGAAGTGTCTACTACTGTTCAGCTCTGTGTGAAGATAACTCAGGAACCATTTCCTTTCCTGCTCCTCACTCTAATTCAGACAGATACTATTAAGCCTGCAGGGAGACCTGCAGAAGATTGTAACTAATTACCTGTCGAACATTTCAAAAATCAAAAGGAGCGTGTTATCGTTCTCATATCTACTGTACGACATGTCCGCATTTTAAGCTGTTTATGCGTCTGGTAGTAAATTGATCATGACTACCTCAGGCATTTGACTTGAAGCAGGTGAGAAGCCTTGTGTGTAATGAGATACACGATGGAGGCCTATAGGAGTTGTGCATCTCAATTTAATTGTGTTGTATTGCATTTTTCAATGTGTTACCTACTGTGATCTCAATTTGCTGTGTCCCTGTCTGCATTTGATTTTTCCTGCTGCAGCAGTGGCCCAATTTCCCAACAGGGATCATTAAACTTTCATTTTATCAAATCTAAGAACCATGTAAGCTCGAATTGCACATTTTCTGGCAAGCCACTGAACTTGTTGTGGTATATTCTATCCAAATTATTTAGGGTGTTGATGTCTTGCACCTTCTGAACATACTGGGTGTGATTATGGATAGACACATGCTGCTGCACTGAGGCCGGTGGCCTCAGAGAACTTGTGTCTCCACATTAAGATTGGATCCTGTATCACATTCGAGACATGTTTTACAGATGAAAAACAATCCTCAGTCTCATGATCATTGTCAATCATTGGAACGTATCTACATGTGGTGATTAAGGCTGGACCCACATATTCAACCATTCAGATATTTGTTCATTGGGTAGGTATTTGCTTTTCAATTCAGGGATTTGGATACTTTTGAATACTGTAGAATAACAGAAGACACATGTACACAATAATAAAACATGTTGCAGCGCAGTGTTTCCATTTCAGCTCAGAGTGAGAGTCTGTTACTGTTATAGAGCATCTTTTCGCTGAGGGCAGGGCACACACCTGGTGTGCAGCACAGAGAAAGGTGCAGTCGGCAGTCAGCTAACGTGTTGCTCTTGCGACCAATAATAGTTTCTCTGTTTCAACAATGTCACGCTAAAAAAAATTCAGTGTGGTGTTTTGTCGGGATTAAGCTATGAGCAGTGTAAACAATGAAACACAAAAGCGCTGAGAATGGAAAAATGTCTGGCTGAGTCGGGTTATAACCGACCGTCTGAGGTGTGTAGAGGTCTGTATGGTTATACTGTAGCAGCCTGGTGTCATTTTCAGGTGATTTAATCAAGGTAAACACAGTAAACGGCCGTGTTACGGCACACTGGCCGCGCTGTGCCATTAACACGAAATTCACTGCAGAAATATTGCACTGCAGAGAAATCCATGTCAAAATCAAAACTCATTGAAAATTAGTTGTGGAGTTGCATGGCTCAGTAAAGACTAAATTGACTCACCATATCCTCTGTCGAGAAGATTAGAGC
>JAOVVB010199034.1:0-10915 GCA_028570985.1 Heterobranchus longifilis
GTGTGTCTGTCTGTCTGTGTGTGTGTGTGTGTGTGTGTGTGTATGAATGTCGAAGAATTGCTGGATATGTGAATTTCCCCAAGGGGATGAATAAAGTATATATCTATCTATCTATCTATCTATGTATCGTTTTTAGGTGCTGCACAGCAAATTTCGTTGTACTATGTGTAATGACAATAAACTTTATAATTATCACAAACTCAATAAATTCCTCTCAGTTCAGTCACTTTATTATCCCAGATGTGAAACTTGCAGTCAGGAAAGATAAAAACGTTTTTTTAAAACACAAGTACGATATATTATTATATGTTTACATTATGTTTATAAAGAACTCAATAAATTCCTCTATCTTTATATTTATAATGAACTCCCTCCAGACGTGCACGTGTCTGCTGGAGGCACTTGTTGTTGCAGTGATATTTTAATGAGCGCATGTGGGCAGCAGATGGCGCAGTAGGATTTAACAGCGACCGAGTCTCAAGGTCACTGCAGCAGGCGTTCATCACCCTGTAGCTCCTGCAGTCTGATCTGCCATGAATGGATGCTGCACTCTGCGCACTGCGCAGCTGCAGGAAACCACCGTCCTGCGCTGATGAGACGCCAGATGTGGAGAGGGAAACCCACTATTCACTCATGCTGTGATTCATAACTGCAATGTCCACATGCAGCCACTCTTTAAAATACATACGTGCGCAAATATTCCTGTAAATGCTGGTAGCTCTACGTTTTCATAACACTTTCAATTTAAATTGATACATGTCCAAACAAACAAAGATGTAAGACAAAATAAGGTTTTTATTTTAAGCAGAAACATTTCAAACAGGCTTAGGTATCAGCGACTTTTAACTCAAGTTTTCCATGAATCACTGATGTGGTGATGTGGATCAAAAGTTGTCTATATTTAGGCTAAAACTGGGATGATTTTGGTTGAAAAGTGAAAGTTTTTAGATGTCTAGGTCAGTGGTTCTCAAACTTTTTGACGTCAAGGAGTCCTAAACTGTCACGAATTAGACCAAGGACCCCCATTTATAAGATTTTGTCCCAGGGTCCCCCATCTGATGTGCTTTTATATGTTTTACATAAAGTGTATGAAACCCATGGCCAACATAGTCATACATTCTGTCATTATGTTACTTTTGGATGGAATTATAGTGAAAATAAATGATTCCCCTTTTTGCTGATGACCCTGGAACCCCCTCAAGGACCCCTATATATTATAGCGCTGTTGAAACTTTTTTTCAACCAGTTTTACTCTAAATGTCTAGACATCTTTTGATGCCATACTCAGCGCTTTCTTGGTGTTTAATATTGTAAGCAAAGCACACGCCTCTCCTTTTTTTTCATAATCGTGATGGGAAAATAAAAGTGCCAAAAAACGTGACCACAAGAGACATGTGACCAACAACGAACCCCTGCATTGGAGATCCCTGCCTGCTTCTCTGCACGTACTCACACTGCGTCATCTTTCCGCAAACTGCCTCTTTCATCCTCACACGAAAAGAAAAAACTACATTTCCCATAAATCACCTCGAATATTAAAATAAACATCCTTGCTTCTCTGTGTGTTTAGACTATATGTTTAGTGTTTATTGAAAGTGACGCTTTTGCAAAGATTTAAAACATCCGCATCCTCTTCGTCCTCATTTTAGGATGTGAAGTCCTCCTGATGGTGAACGTGCGTCCTCTCTCGCGCACTGGGAGTCTGCGCCTCGTGAGCCAGTCCCAGCCAATAGCGTTGCTCCTTCCTGATTCCGTCCACTTATCACCGAGCCCGGAGCGTCACGAGCGCCTTCTCTGCCTGCCCGCACGAGAGAGAGACAGCACCGTCCTTGCACACAGTTAGGCCCGGAAAAGGTAACTTTTATATTGTTATTTCTGCTATTTAAAAATATGCGCATTGTGTGTAGGACAACAGCTATTAAGATTTAAAGAGCCTCTTATACGATACTGTGTGTTCGTATAAACTACTTTTCTTTTTATAAATGTGTACATGGTGTTCCTCATCCACGTCGGTAACGTCAAAGTCTTGTCCCTGAGTTAGCGGATACTTTGCCACTTATCGTTGGTTATAAACGCCTCGGTATTTGGTTTTGTGGCTTACAGGATGTAGTTTGTAGTTTGTAGCCCACTGTCTATTTTTAAACCGTCAGCTGGCGAGATGTCACTCCATGTAGAGCTGTGTGGGGAAAAAGGGCGTCAAGTTGCAAGTCCTGCTTCCAGCAGTCTCCTACATTTGTTAAAGAACTATTAGTGTATTTTTTTTTTTTGTCCTGAGACTTAAAGGACGTAATGGTGTGTGAGACACTGTCATAGCTGCACATGCAGTGAGCTACCAGTTGCTTGCAGCAGACTTGGGGGTGTGTCCACCGGTTGTAGGAAAATTACTGCAAGATTACACTCTGTGTCTTTGTGATTTTTAGTCATTTTACCAGACTTCCAGAAGATACTTTAACAAGTCATTCAGTTAGTAGATTGTAAGTTTATTACTGCAGTATTATGGGTGTTTTGTTTTTTTTAATCATTGTTATGAGTCATTATTAAACTGATAATTAACACAGAGATATGGCTTGCTGGCAGATCTTAATGCAGCTTGATTGAGGATCAAGCCAAACTAACATGCGTACACACACATGTCAGTATCAGGTATCAATCCCCAATTATTTATTTATCTGTGGGTGCCATTTTGTGCTGCCAGGTTTACCTCCTTGCTCTCCACTTTGCAATGATCTGGCAGTGAAAAACAAAAGGAATTTACTGTTGTGTGCATGTGAGACATCCATGACATGTACTGTATGTTAGGGCTGCCACTAACAATTATTTTCATTATTGATCAATCTGCCGATTACTTTCTCCATGAATCAATCAATCGTTTGGTTTATAAAATGTCAGAAAAATATACATCGCAATTTTTACAAATAACTTTTTTTGTACGACAAGCTGTCCCAAACTCCCAAATATTTAGTTTATGATCTCAAAAGAGAAGTAATTGCATGAGGATATGCATCCTCACCATCGCTGGAAGTTGAGGATTTGGGGCATTTTTGCTTGAAAAATGACTTCAACGATTAATGGGTTCATTGGCTGATTGTTTTATCTCTGTTATTAAATATATTTTTGCTCTCATGTTGTTTCTGTAACCAATTCAGTAGGGGTGGTGAAGTTTAGTAGGGGGGTTTATCAGCTGACATTTCTGAGTTTTGGTTCCAATGGCATTCTGTATCTTTTTGAATACCTTTAATTGTGTTTTTTACATAAACATTCCTTGTTTTCATATTAACAAAAGAAGCCAACGTTCTTAAATGTTGTCTAAACACAACACAACTTTACAAGAACTTTGCTGAGATAAAACAGCCTAAACTTGGTAAAGACTTTTATTTAAATCAGGGACCATTAGTCAATACTATTAGTATAAGGTCCAATACACTGCCCCAGTAAACTGTAAAATATTTCCATTTAGCTAAAGAAGAGGGTCTGTTTGTTTTGTGTTTTCGGTGATTTTGCCTCTCGGCTGTAGCCAGTGGCAAGTTTCCACACAGGCCTTTAAGGACAGAGGACATTTTCCATTGATTCTGATGTACTCTAACTATGGAGGCTGTGCTCAGAGTTCACTCATGCATTCAGAGTGGGTAGATGAGCAAGTTAGTGCACATGGATACAGGGCAAGTTAGATAAAACAAATGAAAATCAATAGCGCAGCGGGCGCCATGGTCCGACTGTCTGGCTTTAAAATCTTCTCTGACCTCCACTGTTAGAATTTTGGAGAGATAACGAAGGCTCTTTGATGTTACACCACTCTCCAGGCCTTTAACCCATACCAGTACAAAACAACTTGGGAAAAAAAGAAGCCAAACATGTATTGTGCCAAGTCATTCACCTGTTACTTATAGTGACCTTGTACTACTGTTATCAAGAGTTCCCTGTTTGAAAGTAGTGCTCTCAGCTCAGTTTTGCAAGCATTTTGCAATGCCGTTTCGTAATCTGATATATTAAGTAAACTAAATGGACTTGCAGAGATTTTGCTGCATGAGCCACGCCTTTCTGTGACTAATATATCTGCTATCCAGGCCAGCCTGCACCCATTGGTTCAGGTGGTCTGACTAGCTCATATATATGTTTAATCAAATAATCCATTAGAGGGTTTATTGGCTCCAAACTCAAGCTATAAATTAGAATTACATTTTGTCCCGCCTGCGTGTGTCACTGAGCTTTTCATTTATTGCCAACTCACTGTTTTGACTCGAAGCTTTAATTCAGTAAGTAACCGTGCAGCCGTCTGTCTGCAGACCTGCGGAGCAGCACTTTACTTTTCTCTCTTTTGTCGTTTCATGTGCAGATCCAGAATCATGTCCATCCTCAAGATACACGCTCGTGAGATTTTTGACTCCCGTGGAAACCCCACTGTGGAGGTTGATCTGTACACCAAGAAAGGTAACTGTATGATTAATATATATGTTTTCATCTACTCAAGCTTTTGAGTCTGTAGCACCTAGTTGAATTATGGAATGCTCTGCCTGCAACAGTCTGCTGTTTCTGTGGATTCTTGTAAAAGGCAGATAAAGACATACATGTTTAAACAGGCTGGAACACGGAAGTCAGGATTTTAATGCCAATCCCTGCATTTTTTTACTAACCACATCAAGTCGTTTTGTCTATCACACGACCGGGACACGTATTTAAACCAGAAGTAGGAAGTAGGGATTTTAATGCGATTTTATTGCAATCCCAGTGTTTTTTTTACTGACTATACCAAGTTGTTTTGTTGCCTAAACCTAACAAATTGTTGTCCCTACTGAATTCTTTCCATTTCACAACATTAATCGCAACATTAATGACTGGCGACCGGCACATGATTTTAAAACGCGACACATGTTCGTATGATATTTACAAACTGCTGTGCAATAATTTTTGTATGATATTAATCGAACAGTTTATGAGAATGCGTTGTTCAGATAGGCATTTGGTTAACCTGTATGCACCAGGTCTGCATGTTATGTATTATTGTGCAATCTTAATTGTGTATTTGGGTTATTTCATTGTGTATTATGTCACTTCATCTTCTGTGATTTCTTTCTTGTATGTTGTTTTATGCTCTTGTAAAGCACTTTGTCACTTATGTCTGTGAAAAGCACTACTATACAGATACATTTGACTTACTTATTTACTTACTTTATGAGTTTAGAAATGGTGATCAAGTGTGGCACAACTAACAGAAGACCGTAGTTCCAAATCAGAATTCTGATTCTGATTCTGATTTGGAACTATGGTCTTCTGTTGTTCTAGTAGTTCCAAATCAAACTTACTTGTTCAACTTCTACATTGTTTAACAGGTAATTTCAACATATCCACAACTTAAAACATGTAATTATTTCCCAGTATGTGCAATGCTGCAGTAAGAACATCATATTGGAAGCAATACTTCTTTTTTTATCATACTTTTTTGGGTCTTGCCCAATTATCTAGCTACTGTAGTAGAGCTGCAAAGATTCATCAATTTTGTCAACTATTGAATTAATCGCCAACTATTTTTTTTAGAATCAATTTGGGTAATTGATTCCAGCTTCTTAAATGTGAATATTTTCAGATTTTTACTCCTCTATGACAGTAAACCTGACAGAATATCTTTCAATTTTGGACACAACGAGACATTTGATGACATCATCTTGGGCTTTTGGAAACACTGATCGACATTTTTCACCATTTTCTGACATTTTAGACCAAACAACTAATCGATCAATCCAGAAAATAAGCAACAATGAGAATACTGGTTACTTGTAGCCCTACTATCTAGTGAAAATTATTTAAATTGTGGATTAGGATGATCATGCCAGTGTGTTGCCCTACACTGTTGCAGCTCCAGGCCCAGAGTGGATCAGATCACATGATGGATGTGTGAAAATAGCTCCTGTAACATCACCCTGCTCCTGCAGCGCTCTGTTACTGTAATGGTTCCTGTTTGGGGGCACAGATGGCTCATACAGTTGGTACTTCTAGCAAACTTAGGAGTTGAATCCTTTATATTGCATGCAAAGTCGAGATGTCGTGTAATTGAAATCTACAGTATGCTCCCCTCACCTAATTGTATGCTGGATTACATAATGAAACTGCGGAGCATAAAACATCTAAACCCTGCGACGTTTGACACGTCTGCCTACAGTTGAGATCAATTGGTTCAATCAACTAATGGCCCGACTGTGATTGAAGTTTTTTGGCGAGCTGTTGTGTTCCGAGAGCTAAAACAAAGGGCCAGCTCAACCCGATGAAATGTCCGGAGAATGTTAATGAGGCAACCTGAATGACTACTGACATGGAAGTGAGTGGCTACACTGCCTTGAATACACTGGCAGGAAATCAGCTGCTCTATTCTGCAGCCCTGTCGTCTTTTCATTAGTTTGGGATGTTTGCTAAGTGCTTCAGTTTACTGTAAATAGCACCCTTCTTTCTTTCTTTTTTTTTTTTGACAAGATTCCCTTTTAAGTCCGCCAGGCCTGTTTTGGCATCATTAACGGCAGGGACCAAAGCGAGGGAGCTGCACCCAGAGCATGTCTGTCATACTCTAATGTGTGTTACATAACCAGCTTGGTCACAGTCATACTAGAAAACCTCCGATGCTGTAAGCTCAGTAGCTCTGAGACACATTTACAGTCTCTGTTTCTGTTATATGCTCTAGTTTTGTATTTGGGCCATGGTTTTCATCCAGATTAAATGTTAATAAGATGTGATGGTACGACATCTCGGTTTATAGCCTGATGGACGGTTGCCAGCGCCCCCAGCTGCAGCCAGGTGATGTCTTGATGCAGATGATTTGCTAAGCCCTAAATCCCCTCAGACTCACACCGTCTCTGCCGCTCCACTGAGCAAACTCAATAGATTTTTGCTCATCCCCAATTTCTCCTCACTTGGTTGAATCCAAAAATGGCCAGTCTCTCATGTATGGGCGTGGCTTGGCATCCTTCCACAGATGCTCTGCACATGCTCAGTTTGCAGCCTGTCTCCCCCCCGTTACATCACAGCCGTCTGCAGCACAGACTGTGCATCGTCCTCCTCCACACATGCTTTATTTCTCTCTGTGGACAGAACAAACCTTTAGCTGATTGGATGGCGTCCCCTTGTGCCTTTTATTTGCTGTTGCTCTTAATGCTCTGTCAGATATGTTTGTCAAAAGTGTCGATACTTGGCTACTTTTTCAATACCACACGTTTAAAACAATGCAATATCCACATTCGATAGTATTGAAAATACCAAAGCTACAAAAAAAACAGATCTACAATCAGATTTTCAACCCTGCACAAATGAAACAACCGGGAAAAAAATCAACTCTGTGTTGCTATGTGTTCAGTGACCTTTAGTGTAGATTAGATAAGATTAGAAAACTTTATTAATCCCCAGTGGGGAAACAGGGGATACACTGTGTACAGGTTGTTAATAAAAATAGAAAGAAGGGCTGCCCCCTCTTAGTCGATTAGTTATTTTTTATGCTTTTTTTGATACAGAATGACTTATTTACAAGAAACTTATGAGCACATCTCTGGTAAACACAAGATTTAAAGTGGTGCTTTTGCACGACTCTGTGTGGAAAAACTCAGTTTTACAGATCTGTTGATTTAAATCATCAACTAATTGATTAGTCGACAAAATCGCATAAGTGTTAGTCGACTGAGAATTTCTGTAATCGAGGACAGCCCTACATGGTAATGGCAGATGTGGAAAATTACACTTCAACATGAATCAAACTGCAGTCAGTCCTTGTTGGACATGACACAGCACTTTAGGAAATGACTGTTGCAAAATGTCCTCTGTGTCTCCAAGGTCTTTTCAGAGCTGCAGTTCCCAGCGGTGCCTCTACAGGCATCTATGAGGCTCTGGAGCTCCGTGACAATGACAAAACACGCTACATGGGCAAAGGTAAGCCACCTACACTGATTTCCCCCTCTAAACTTCCTGGTTTCCTCTGTTCTGTTGCTATCTTTCATGTCAGTTCAACACCACTATACATTCTGTTGTCTGTCCTCGTCTCTTCCTTCTTCATTTCCGTTTCTTCCATCTGTCTTCCTCCTGTTAGGAGTCAAAAGAGCAGTTAAATATGTAAATGAATTCTTGGCCCCTGCGTTGTGTAACCAGGTAAATAAAGTGTGACATAACAGGATGACTCTCTTACACTTCGGCGTGCACAGCAGCATGAAGAATGGCTTTGCCTTTGGAAACTAACCTTGACGGGCACTAACAGATGTTCACAGATCTAAAATCATAGACGGCTAAATAATATTTTACTCGTCAGAATGACTTACACGTCCACGTAAGATTGGATGAGGTGCTCTGTGGTCATCTGTGTCGCCTGCTCTGCATGGTTTTCTGCTGTCTGGGTCAGTTATGGTCTGCTTGTCCCTTGCAGGTGTCTCAAAAGCTGTTGACAATATCAATAAAACAATTGCACCTGCACTGGTTAGCAAGGTAGGACCATTTCTTGTTTGACTAATATTACTGTGTGTTAGTGTCTTGAATTCATTATTTATGTATCTTGAAAATTAAATAGAAAGTGATTACGCAAAGATATTAGTAACATTTGCAGCAGTACTGACTAATGGCTATATGTGATCTTTGATTAGTTCCTGTTTTTTGACCTTTGCATTTAAAAAAATGATAAAGTATCTACAAACCGTTGCATTAGCAGAGCTTCAGTGACATAACTCCGAGACGCTGTGATTATTCTAACATTATTTGAGTGTGTTCTTCTGAACTAACGAGTCAGAATGACACCTAGTTAGTCCTTTATTTCCAGACGTACAGTATAACTTGTCATGTTTTGTCTAATCCAGGATGTGAGCGTTATCGAACAGGGCAAGATCGACAAGCTGATGCTGGACATGGATGGCACAGAAAACAAGTGTAAGATGCTTCTTTATGTACTAAGACTGGCTTTACAGTATCAGTGCAGAGTTTTGTGAGCTATAAATTGTAAAGTTGTATCTACTTTCAGGAAGGATTGGCAATATGATGAAATATACAGTATATATAACATTAATAGTCATATACAGTGTGTGATTGACAGTTTGTCAGCTGGTCAGAGATTTGACCATACATTTATTAATATCTCTGGGTATAGTAGGTCATTGAGAGCAATGTTATGTTACTTTATTTATTTTTATTTATTTATAATGTTGCAAGTACAGTGAGCAGAACAGTTTTCTGACAGATTTCTGCATCGTCCTTCGCATATACAATTCTTTCTGCTGCTATATGGAGGACGGAAGCTGCCAAAATAAATAAATGTCACTAAAATTAAATTAATATGCCATTAAATGTTCCAAAAATATTATAAAAAATGTATTAGTAGGCATTCATTAATTGATATGAACTGTGACATATATTGATGTTTTAAATTGCTTCTTTATTTTCAAATTAACTCCCCTATTTATACAGACAGATCATTTATTGTCCTCTGTATTTTTGCATTTATTTATTTAATTTTTTTGGCAGCTTCCATACTAACAATCCCACAATGCAATGCTTCACATTTCAAAAATGTGAAATGGAAACTGCAGCTGTCAGTGTTGTCATAAAATGGCAATGATTGATTAGAGGCAGAGATCTCAACTGACTGCTGACTATTGAGTAAACTACTAAGTGTTTATGTAGAGAGTAGTGAATCAATATTTAAAAAAAACAACCAAATACCACAGAAACATCAATACGCACTCATACATTGTGTTTGTGCAACAGAAAAGTCAGTTGGCACCTAATTATTTCAAGGTCATGCATTAATGATTTTTTTTTGCATAATTAGCCCAGAAAATAGTCAATGAAGAATATAAGACATGAATGTTTCATAAATGCAGACTGCACACTATGTATTGAAATACTTGTGTGTGTGTGCCCTCCCTCAGCTAAGTTTGGTGCTAACGCCATCCTGGGCGTGTCCCTGGCTGTGTGCAAGGCTGGTGCAGCAGAGAAGGGCGTTCCTCTCTACCGCCACATCGCTGACCTGGCTGGAAACCCCGAAGTCATCCTCCCCGTCCCTGTAAGCGTGATGACCTAATTAAAATGCTTTATAGGGACTCTTAATGCTTATAGACCAGACGGGCATGTACCGTTAATGTTTGATCCAAAGAATCATAAATTCAGCCGTGATTTCCATTAGGCTGAAAGCCGATCCCCTCTGCTTCCTTTCAGGCCTTCAACGTCATCAATGGCGGCTCCCACGCGGGCAACAAGCTGGCCATGCAGGAGTTCATGATCCTGCCTGTGGGCGCCAGCAGCTTCAAGGAGGCCATGCGCATCGGTGCCGAGGTCTACCACAACCTGAAGAATGTCATCAAGGAGAAATACGGCAAGGACGCCACTAATGTAGGAGACGAGGGAGGCTTCGCCCCCAACATCCTGGAGAACAAAGAAGGTGAGAGGAAGCATTACATCACAGCCACTGATTCACAATAAGAGTTTCTTTACAATCCACCTGCTATTTTAGGACACTGTTGTGGGATTGTTTTCATTTGTGAGGAAAGAGTTTATTATAGAAGGTTGTTACTGTGTGTCAAAAGGGAGTGTCTTGAAAGCATTTCATTCTTAGACCTCCCAGGAAAGTACTTTGATTTCAAGTCAGTCTTGAAAGTCGACATATGGTTTCTAAATTAAGGCCTCGACTCGGTAATGAATGCACTGACCACCGGCCTCTGACTCCAGTGTCGGGTCAAGGTGCTGATATGACAAATGTCCCCGCGGAGCAGCAGAGTCTTCAGTGGTGACTCATTTGTGAAAAGTGAATGTTTTGATTTTATTAGCAACATCTCTGGCAGGGCTGCTTGATGATTTTATTTTCAGTTGCAATTTTGGCTTTCTACGATTATAAAAACAAGATAATCGAGATAAAACGATTACTGTGCCGCATTCTGTTTCACAGCGATGCTCTCATTATAAATCC
>JAOVVB010199043.1:0-10915 GCA_028570985.1 Heterobranchus longifilis
GCCTGTCTCGGAGGGAAATAAAAGCGAGGGTGGGAGCAGAGATGGGGGGGGGGAAGGAACGAGAGAGAAATAGAGAGAGAAGCAGACATGATAGAGTGAAAGCAAAGGAAAGAGGCGGTGAGAGTGACAAGGAGAGGCAGAGGGGAAGGGACAAAGAGTCATAGCGACACATGAGGGAAAGAGAGTTGCGGTTGGCAGACAGCAGCTGGAGGGAATGATCAACTCAGCTGACACATCAGCTCATATCACCGAAAAGCGGCGGGACAGATGGAGGGAGGGTGGGACGGAGAGTGGAAAGAAAAGGACATGTGGTTAAGAAACAGATAGACGTGGAGTAAGTGTGAGAGGAACATAAGGAGACAGCGAGGTGGAGGGAGAAGGAGGAAGACTCGGGGAGACTTATGGGTGGAGGGAAACAATGGAGAGTAGCACGGTGGCAGGACAGAGGCAGAGGACGGGAGAGTTTGGTTTGAGAGCTGTGGGTTGGTAGGAGGATAAAGGAGAGGTGGAAAGGAGACATGTGGAGTAAAGCAGGGTGGGTGGGGGAGAAGAGAGGAGGTGAGTTAGTCTGAGGTAGCAGGAGGGAGAAGATAAAGAGACATAGAAACAGAAATACATGATATAGTGGTTGTATGTGTTACCCTGTGCACGTCTCATACATATAATATGAGACAGCATGTGGCCAGAGTTGTACAATCAATTTCATAGAATTCTGACATTCATCTCATCTCCTTTGCCTCAAATTCCCGCCTCCCTATTGATCGTCCTCTTTCCCTTTTTTTTTTTTTTTTTTCCAAGGCTGGTACTCAAGTCACGTTGATTTAATTTATATAGCCTGATATTAAAAATCATGAATTTGCCTCAAAGGGCTCGATTCCTGCACCTTCTACCAATACTTGAAGCATTGCATCATCAAATGGGTAAAGCTCAATGAGTATACAAATTAAATAAAAATAAACCTGTCTTTGCACAAGTGAGTTGAGGTTATTACAACTTGTCTTGTTCTTCATCTAATTAATAAAGACAGTGTGCAATGAAGAATAATGATAAACATTAGAATGAAAATAAATATAAAGAATAAAACAAATATGTATTATAAGCATTAAAATACTTAAGTATATATTGGCCCAATGTGTAGGTGGGCTTGTTGAGTATATTAAAATGTAAAACTAAAAAAAAAAAAAATCAATTTTTCAAACAATCATTTGGCTCAGAGAACAGAGTTCACCATCTTGCTGGCCTGAGGGAAAAAGGTAGTAATGTATGCAATGAATTATGAACAGAGTGGCTAACTGTTCATATTTCTTGCCCCTTCCGACTTCTCTTCTTTCCAGATTTCAGAAATTGACTTGAGTGAGTACATTTTTATCATAATCAATAAAAAAGATCCATGTTGTAACAAACTTAATTTATCCTTTAATAACTGCAGTTTTCGCAAAACTTTGGAAAGAATCCTAATAAAAAAAAGTGTATTACATTTGCAGCGAACTCAACTGAAAATACTTTTTTTTTTAAACTGGTGTCAAAACAGCAGGTGGATGGTTTAAAGTGCATCACTGCAGCACAGCCTCCAGAGTAGATTACTACACAGTTCTGTATATTGGAATCAAATGGCACAATGCAACACCCAGGCATGGGGCCTGGAAATCTGTCCCGCGATTAGTATTTTGAAAGTATTTCTCATGTCACAGAAACCACTGAGAGTGAATCTTGTGTTTTGTCATACTGTCAGTGATGTGTCAGTGTTTTTGTTCCGGTGCTCTGCACAGATCTGACACCTGCCCACCCGCCCGTCTGCTCTCATCCCCGGCTCTCTGAGGCTTCGTGCCGCAGACACCACCGCCGTTGCCTGGAAAAAGGCGGAGGTGTCTACGGCACAGAGGTAGACAATAACTTTATATTTTTAGGTTCCTAAAATGCACCCACATTCACAAATATGTAGAATATTTCTACAGACATTCCTATAATCTATTGTCGCAATGTCTGCTATCACAAGTTAACAGGGAAACTAGATGACACCAGAAATGCAAAAAGCATACAAGAGTTGAATATCTATCATTTAATATGACTGTGGTATGGAAATTTAAGTGTTAAAAATTAATCTGACACACGGTAGGCGGCTACATCCAGAAAGCCATGATTTCCTTTTAAACTAGAAAAACTCAGAATGCAGCACTTCCCTCGGTCACGTCCAGACGGCTGTTTAATAACGTTATTCAAGCTCTTCTGCTGGTCTGGTCCTAGATTTTTCACTGTGCACTTTTCTGATAACGTCCTCTGGTTGAATGGATTTCTGAGCAGTGAATCAATACTATTTTCAGCAAATTGTTCATCTATATTCGTCATCGTTGCTACCAGCTTGTCAGATCAGACAGAAGTTGGCGGACGCACCTCAGCTGGTTGACCAGCCTGGTCAAGCAGACTTCTAGCTACTGCAGTGTTGCTAGGTGGGTTCATTATTAGTTAGAAAATAATATGAATATTGAAACTAAATAAATCAGGAAAAAAGTCAGCACTATGACAAACCAGGCCGACATTTTGTCAACCCACCCAAGCTAATTTCTACCGACATAATCCATCGTAAACCTGTGCCTAAAATGTTCTGCCCCACATCCAGTTATTTTCGGTGTACGGTGTCAACCAATCAGGGTCCACCAGGGAAAAAAAGGAACATATTACACAAATACCAATGTTGGGCAGAGAAAAGTACGTCCTTCAGCACAGAAACAAAGACTATAGAGGTAGTGCTTTTTCATTAGTCAGTTTCTTTAATAATGTATGATTTATGTGAGTAAGAACTGAAATATATACTGTACACAGACACACACACACACACACATGCGCGCACACACACACACACACACACAAACACACACACAACAATAACGATTTTTCATTAAAATATGTATTTCACAATTGGAATTGCAGGAGGGGCGGTGCCCCAGTTAATGGATCACACGCCACAGGCAGCCAAACCAGGCCGAGCACGGCCCAGCCGATAGCCAATATCAATATTTATTACAATAGCCCGAAGCCAATATTTTATTGTCACAATATTGCCTCCCTGTTTCACCATATATATGTATATATATATATATATATATATATATATATATATAAATGGCCTCGAGAGATGATAACACGTTTGGTTAATGTGTTGCTGTGGTTAATGTGTTACTGTGAAACATTGCCTATTGTTATGACATGATATTAGTGAAGAGCCAAACATAACTTCAGTTCAATCCACAGTTCATGGCAGCACTGAGTCGCTCCAGCAGCTCAGCGTTGGATGACAATCATTCACATGCCACGACCACGATTGGACATAATTGTTGGGGAACTAATGCTTGATGAGAGTTACATTACAACAGAGAGGACATGTATCAAACTATTGGTGTAGTCCAGACTCTCCTCTCTCCTCCAGCCTCACAATTCATTCCATTCTCTCAATCACTGCCTGAGTTTCTGGCCCCATTCATAAACTGGCCCTTTTCCTCATCCTCGTGGTGTTGATCATCTCTCAGGCACTCATCACCTTCCACCAGATGCAAGCCTCCCCGCTGGGACAGTTTCACACTCTATCCTGAAGAGTATCTGCGTAGTCTGACTCTGTGCCAAAACGTCTCTCAATGAAGTAATTGTGTAACTCATTCATGGGCGGCCTTACATTACTAGAAATGCTTTCCCAAGGGACAACATAACTTCACTTCTCCACACATTGGCCCTGTCCTCTCAGCTAGAGGACCAGGTTTATTTTTAGTTTTTCCACACACAAAAAAAAAAACCATTGGAATTCAGCACTTCACACTGGAATGTTAAAATGTTAAAATCAGGTGAATATAAAAAAAAAGAAATCTGTAGTTTCTCAGTTGTTCTTTTGTAATGACTTGGAGAAGCTCAGCTGCATCACAATCATCAGCTCAGGAAGAGAGAGAGGCACGAAATGCAACAAAGGCCCTAAAATGACAGACTTAGCAGTCTGTGGCATGTGTCACATTATATGGGCACCAAGACAGGATCTTCAGAATCTCAATTCTAAGCCGCTCTCGACATGAACGTTTTTCATAAACAAAAATGACTTGTTATAGGCCTACAATGCCAGTCAAGGTAATTACCTTTTGCATTTTAGATTAAACCACTAGCTGTTTGCTATTTCTTTTATGTTTTTGGTGTTGTTGCTGTCGGTGTCATGTGTAGTGTCTTTCCTAATGAGGGTTGACGTGTCATGACCACACAACCCAAGGAAGCATCTGGTCAACATGATGAGGCAGGCTGAGGGCGTGTGAGTGTAATTGTATTTTGTATGAGGTCCCTCCGTGTGTCAATGTGCGAGCAAGGACAGTGTGTGTGTGTGTGTGTGTGTGTGTCCATCCTTTTTAGTTCTGCTTTGTTCCAGTTGAATTGTTACATAACTTTGTACTGCTATGGTGCTTTGAGCAAATACATGCACACACACAATTTCACACACACATGCATTGTCTCTGTCTCTCTCTCTTCTCTGGCCTCTTTTCTCTTCTCTGTGTCCTCTCTCTCTCTCTCTCTCTCTCACACACTCACAAACACACAAACAACACACAGCAACACACAGATGGTACTTGACAAGTTGATGCAGCATCTGTGCTTGTACATGTCTATGTATTTACTAATGTTTAGTCAACAGAAAAAGTAGTTACCTGGAGGTATTTCCAGTTGAGTATGTACCTTCTAGCCTAACCTTCTGGTGTCTGATCACAGTTCTGGGTATACAGTATTAATGTGCATTTGGACCCAGCTGGGTGAGGGCATTGATCTGTGTGGTCAGTGCTGAGGCCTGAGGCTGTTATCCAATAGCCATTAAAGAGCAAAGAACTGACAAAATAGAAAGACAGAATGGAAGGAAATGGAAGCAAATTGTATATATATTTTTTAATGTTTTATGTTTCTAACTATGTTCTTGCACACATCATTTTAATTCAGTACAATGTGAAGTCAAATGTCAGGTCTTCAGCTGATTAACTGATGAAAATGCTATAAGTAAAAGGCTCTCTTCTCTTGTGCATTTATTTGCAGAGCATTTCTGTATATGCTGTATATGTATGGTCTAATTGCTGAATGTGTTTCTCAATTTGTTTGTGTTTTATTTATTTATGGCATGTTCTTTCCTGAATGAGAAAATTATCAGATGCAATGAAAAAAGAAATCCATCAACAACTTCAGTTCAGATTAATTTAACGTCGAAGCCTGAACTGAGCCTTTCTGAGTATAAGCACAACACAAGCAGGCAAGTTGAAAGGGTGAGGCCAATTCGTTAATGTTATGAAATTATGGCATCAGACTGAGTTTGAGTCACGAGGACTAAAGCACAAAATTAAGGGGAACGGAACTTCTATAACTCAAACACTATCCCATTGCTGCACGATTGTAGTATGCAGTGGATGAGAAACTAGGGAGATATGATATAAGAATAAATCATATATACAGTATCAGGTATGAGCCCAGGTATTGAAAATAAAGGACATTTGGTTCCATTATAAAACAAGGGAATAATGTACCTTGTTTTACACTTGGATGGTCCCTATAACCACCAGGCTGCCACCCACCCTGGATAATAACGCCGCTCTAAACCAACTCCAGTACACTGTGACGACCTGTAACTTTCTATTAAAATCACCATATTTCAAAGGCATATTGAACTTAATCTATTATTAATTTGTGAGAAAATTAAATTACATTTATTGGTCAAGGCCTGGTCTGAGCAGAATAATAAGTTCTGATTAAACATTGATGTTCACTGGAATAACAATCTGAAGAGTCGTCAATGAAATATTTCATTCATTTTACAGTCGCTCATTAGGAGAAAGGAATACAATTACTGCTGGATATATTGCTTTTTTATGAAGATAAATACTCTAAATGAACAAAAAACAATATATCAGCATGTCAAATATTCGACCACCATCGCATTGGGGGCAAGTTGCTGAACTTAGATTTTGGCACTGTTCAGTTGGTGGTACTAAATCAGAGTTCCAGATATTCTAAAGGAAAGAAACGCAACAGGTCGTTTGCAACACGGCAAAAATAGAGTAATTAATAATGCTGGACATGCGTTTAGATAAGCACCGCAAGGTGTTTCAGTTGCTGTTCTTCATTTGTCCTGTGAACTGTAGGTTGTGTGCACCGTGTTGGGGAGAAAGTAACGTACCAGTATTCGGAAAGATCACTGACGTGGTTAAATTTGAGATTAAAATGAAAAATGTCTTTATAACCCTTTTAGATCACATTCTGGTCATAATGTACACCTATTTAACAAAAATGTACAAAGAATAAATTCCTTTGTATTCTTATATCAAAAACGATCAAAATTCCTTCCTTTTTACTTCCTGTAAAACAAAAAATGACGCATGCCTAAAGATGTAAGCTAGTACTAACCGATTTCAACCAATAATATCACAACATCCACCCGTCAATCAATCTGCAACTGTTAGCAGTTAGCAGCACAGAGCTAATGTTAGCTCGCTAGCTAGCAACAGCAGTGACAACAGATATACGATATACCATATCACAGGTTTGACAAACACACACAGACTCACAAGGTGAAAACAACACGCCGTCGCGGCTGTAACAACGTGGCAGAGGTCTAGTTCATTCAAGGGACATGTCGCTGATTAAAAGAAGCAACAATTCACTTTCACTTGTACTCCTCCGATCTAACAACAACAACAACGTGAGAGAAGTGTGTGTGGAGCCATTGCTAACAGTCCTCTGTAGCTCCGTACTGTGCTGAACTCTAGCCCGTCCACTTTTCAGAGGTCCAACCAAATGCAACAGATTTGATTTCCCACTCAAATATTCCATTTTATTGGATACTACATCATCACACAGAAGCTAAAGACACTCTAACTTCTGTTTCATCACGACTTTAAAAGAAACCAATGTTGACTGTTGGTAGCAGACGGGATGAAAACTGCAATCACCTCCACATCCCCCAAGTGGTTTTCCAGTGTGAGAACAACATCACGCTATTTCCACCTGTGCTTCTGTGAGAGGATGGTCATTAATTACGCAATTACAAGAGGTCCTTGTCAGGAAATTGTAAAGAAAGGTTGTCGTAAGCATTTGAACAAACAACTGGTACTTTTCTGGTGAGACGTGTCCAAGAAAAGGTGGAGTTGCTTTTAAAAAAAGAGACAAAACAACCACTCCAAAATGATAGATTCCACTAAAAGAAGTCAAAGTTTCCATGCAGAACATAAACATGCAATTCAAATGTGAGACACATTACCCCATGCTTGAAAACATGTATAAACGAACATTGTGTAGCTTTTTTTCACTAAATCAAATGACACACACAATAGTTACCATGGCATTGCAATTGTTACAGCTGAAAACCACCAGTTTGTGGGACTTTTACATCGTCCATTACATTCAAGTCCGTGCCAAAAGAGTTCACACAATGCTGATTAAGCCCATCAGCGCCAGCGAAAGCTCTCTGTATTTCTCAGTATACTGGAGTTGTGGTGTCTGTGGTGACATTCCCACATGGCGCCCCGGATAAAACTTATTTGTAGTCAGAACGAGTAGTTTATTAACTCGACAACAACGGTGTTACATGAGCAGTACACGAAGTATAAGTCAACCGCCCTTGCTCACAATGTTCACTCTCTTTATTATCTCACTCTAGACATTACCCGGAGGAGCTGTGTGTGAGAACGCAGATGTCGGAATCATTCAGACCGGACATTAAACGGACGTTACCCTCGTGAACAGAGCCCGTCATTGTCCGGAGAACTCACAGCGAGTAAGTGGGTGTGTTGATGACGTTTCTATCATGACGTGAAACCGGAAGAAAACAAACAACCGAGGGTGAAGAAGAACGGCCATTTACACAAAGATGCCAATGATACAGAGAGACGATGAGATTTGGGAACCTCTGTCGGTAAGGGCTGACACCGAAATCGTCAAAGAAATTCAAGGAGCGTAGTGGTAAAATTCCCTGCCTACCAACATGAGGGTCGCAGGATCGATCCCCCGTGTTGCCTCCGGCTTGGTCGGGCGTCCATACAGGCACAGTTGGCCGTGTCTGAGGGTGGGAAAGCCGGATAGGGTGCGTGTCGTGGTCGCTGCACTAGCGCCTCCTCTGGTTGCTCCTCCTCGGGGGGGAGGGGAACTAGGGGGAATAGTGTGATCCTCCCACGCGCTACGTCCTGCCGGTGAAACTCCTCACTGCCAGGTGAAAAGAAGCGCCTGGCGACTTCACATGTGTCGGAGGAAGCATGTGCTTGTCTACGGCTCTCCCAGATCAGCAGACGGGGCGGAGCAACGACCGGGACAGCTTAGTAGGGGGAATTGGACAAGTACAATTGGGGAGAAAACGGGGGAAAATCCCCCTCCCCCCCAAAAAAATAAAAAATAGAAATTCAAGGAACGGCAACGGACTCGATTTTTCATGACCAATTCACGGACTGGCTACGTGACCTGCGTCATGTCTGGCCTCCGCATGTCCTGCCTCCCCACGCTCTTCCCAGGCGCCACCCCTCGCCTAAACCAAGCCAATAACCGAGTATTTCCAGTGAGTAGTGTCTGACATGGACAATCTCCTCTTGTGTGTGTGAACCCAAACAATAAAGTTGCAGACCTGATAGGTAAACAATGAGCGGAAACTCACTATAAAGCTCTGTAAAGCTGAGGAGAGCAGCAGGAGGGGTAAAGAAGGTTGTGATTCTGGGATCTTGTGCTAACAGGAACCTCATACAGTGATAATCTGCAACTAATTCGATAGACTGATGGTTACCTACTCATGTAACACAATTTTCTGCAAAGTTGCAGTCAACATTGTTAGGTCCTTGTTATTCTATGTTGAGAAATGTTGGTCCTTGGGGCTTGCAGCACACATGTGAGGGTATGGCAAATTACCAAGCACAGAATTAAGGGGACAAACAATGTTTACTCTAATTTAGAGCTTGGTGTGCCTCTGCATGTCTGCAGGAGGGCTCACAGCTGAAGGACAGGGACTAGCTCTATTGGACACACAAAACAACTAACATAAGCTTTACTTATTACAGTTCAGTCAACTCAGCCTCAGGATATGTAAATACACTATTAGATTCTGCCAATTATTAACTCCACAGCTACAGTGAGTAGATTTTTAATTTCGCTGTATTTTAGGCTGGTAGCTGTAGAACATAAAGCAACATCTTGCTGCAATTTTAATCCAGCTTCACAGACATCACAGCCAACAGCACGTCATCCCTGACCTTTCTGTCTTTGGTGCAAAAGTGCCCTTTTCAAATGTAAATCAAAGCATTTTTCCCCCTCTCATGATGCCTGTTTTTATCTTTCGGCTAAAGACAGACTGACCTAAATGGTACCACTTTAGCCAAAAAGACAGAGCACCCTTTTGAGAGAGATTTGTACTGTTTGCCCTTTCCCTCAGTTCCCCATTAACCCTGAAACCTCTTTGCCCCCAGCACCATGTCTATCATAGGACATGGGCCTCTCAGCTCCAGGGGATTAGGGGTTTTCACCATTGTCCCTGAAATCACCTAATTATGATTCATATGTAATAATGAATAAATAATTAGCTTGCAATGTGGAGAACCTTCTGTGTATGCTTATTGCTGTCTCATACATGAATTATATGTCCAGTAATTATACATGAATCGTTGAATAGTAGCTGTTTTGCTGTCTCTATACAATGCATCACGATTTTTTCGATTTAATGTAGTCTTTGCAAAGTTAAATGAAAAGTGATCGAAATATTAGTATGGGCAAAGAAATGTCAGTGCTTAGTTATGATGAATTTGCAGCAGCACAAAGTAAGAATGGGAGCTATTTATTTCATTCAAATTAGTATTAATATGCACATTTCAGTAAATTAATGTTTTCAAGCAAATTGCTGAAAATGGTTTCCAATATTTTGGCCATTAAAGTTGTTCTTTCCCTGTTTCCCAAATATTATCATATTACTGGACTGCACCCATTTGGCAACAATACAGTCCTTATGAAGTGGATTAGGTGAGACGTAAATCATCCCACAGCATCATTGTGCGGGTATGATTCAGATATTTTCGGCCATTTGGTTTTGCTATATTCAGCTATTTTTCTCCTAGATTAATTGTGCAAAATAAACATCATTTTTCACTGATATTGCCATTGTACATTGTATTGTGCCTTTTAATGAGAGCCCATGTCTCTAGTCTGAATGTTTAGTAATTATTAAACTGTGTACAAGCGAGATAGTATACATATTGTAAGAAAAAATGTGAAAAAGTAATCTGAGATGAAACAATGCTCTGGTTCTTGTATAATGTCAAATGAGTGCGTGATGTGCAGCAGGGCTGTAATGGTTCTTGTATTCGTGCCGAACTATCACCATACAGGGATCACAGTTTGATGCATGCAGCCACACTCAGCTACACGCAGCTACACGCAGAATATATGGTATGTAGATTGATGCATGTAATGCAGAACCAAAGTTCACTACTGCAAGTTCCGCCTGGACACTTTTAGCTGTACGCTGTTAGCAACATGCTGAGGTTAGCACCACAAGCTGATTGGTGTGCGAGTCAGTCACACTATGGTGGGCGCAAATGAAACGCCGGAGCAGGAAGACCCGTCCATGGGTTCCCAGTCGGCTACAACTGCAAAGGAGAGTTGTGTATTACACAAATTTATTTATTTATTTAGTTATTGCATTTGATGTCTTTTGTCATTTGCCCCAATTATGCATTCTTAAGATGTTTTTTTATGATGTCTTCGTGTCTTCATGTTTTATGTTGTATGTATTATGTATGGTAGTTGATGTCTTTTGTGTTTGCTCTGTGCAAAGTAAATTCCCCTCTGGGCAATAAAGGTTTCACTCATTCATTTATTCATTCATTCAAAATGACGGTGATGGAAGGAAACAGGAAGTAGCGGATGGTTCTCACCTTGACAC
>JAOVVB010199054.1:0-10915 GCA_028570985.1 Heterobranchus longifilis
CCTAATGAAAAATGTAATTTACCAAGAGGAAAGCGTGTATTAGGGAGATTCAGTTGTGCATATATAGGCTACCTATAAGGAATTTATTATTCTGTAATGTTGTAGATTTCATGTCTCGCCTCAGATTAAAGATGTCAGACAAACACAATGCCCCCCCCCACCTGTGTCCACCACCACTGCAGCAACACCAACATTATGCTAAACATCTATTTATGTATCCGTACTTTCGCTTTATGTTATTAACTTTCATTTACATGAATGTTGGTTTTCTCAGAATATTATAGCTGTGGTTTCTGATCCATGGCATCAGACCAGCTTCCATTTACAGCTGGCTGATGTGTCTCCTGATTGTGTCTGCTCTGCACAGCTGCTGAAGCCATATGTAAAACACTGTACATATAGGCCTAGGACTGACTAATTGACCTGTTAGCTGCTGCAGGCATACGCTGCTATATGAGCCCATCATGGCCATTATCTATGCTTTCCCCCAGGTGCGTCGCCATGGTGGTAATCCCATTGCGCATGCATCATTACCTTCAATAGCATAAGGCAGCTTTTCTTTACAGCCTCCGATTTAATTAAATGTGGTTGTAAATATTTGATACACACCTACCCTACATTTTAACATAAAGAGCATCGCATCAGGCGTCATGACTGATTAGTGTTGAGGAGGAGGAGAGCGGCTCCCTGTTAGCAGCGTGTCATTAACAGATGGACTGTTACACTATCGGCCTCCTGACTGACTCATGATGGGCTGTAAGTCTGCCTCACTGCAGGTGGACTCGACTGTGTCCCTCCACATATTTTTAGGAACATTTTGTTCCCATATATTTTCTTTGCATCCATTCAGTTGACCTTCAGTTGAAAATACACTCACTGGCCACTTTATTAGGTACACCTGTGCAGTCTAATGCAATCCATGGTGCCAACAATATTCAGTTTTTTATTTTTGTTTTTGTTTTTGTTTTTTTGAAACAGTTATAAAGGTGTTAATTCAATTATATGTTGTTTGCTGGAGTGCATTATACTGAGAGGTGTATTCTGCTCCCCTCATGTATAGGAAGGACAAAAAAAATAGAAACAAGTCTTAATATAATGTAGTCCAGTTCAACACCACCTTGACCTCGATAATAAACATTTAATTGAACTTATACATTTCTGACAATGTCACTAAAAAATGCAGGACTGTTGTACTGAATTGCAATAGACTAGGTGTTCCCTAATAGAGTGATCATAAGTGTGTATCATCAACTGCAAAGGTGCTAATCATTTTCATGTGTTCTTTATTGCTTAAAGTTAATTAGTGAGATATTCAGACCTTTGAAATATATCTATTATATAGCCTATATTACTATTTGTTTTTGCCTTCAGCCTGCAGATCATTTATTAGGTCTCAGATTAACAAAGGGAAATTTGAACTGAAAAAAAAAAAAAATCTAAATAGGCCTAAGTTATTATTCCTGACCTTCCTCACCCTCCTCATGTAGATTTTCCTGGATTTGCCAGGCTCCGTGCATTACTGACAGCTCCGCCATTGGCCAAGGACTCAGGATGACCACAGCCTCTGGATTGAGCCTGAATTGCCCTAATACGGAAAATACTTTTTATTACAAGCATAATCCCACAAATACGACCTCAAATGACGTTTGTGGACTATTTGCAGGTATTGTTTCAGTGGTGGTCTGGAATCAAATTTAGTCATATAATCTAAATCTTTGCCAGCTGATGTCATAATAATTCACTGGGAAATTCAAGACAGGAGATCAAGTTAGAAAGAAAACATAATCGGCCAAGGAAATCATTGATTTAATAAAAGTATTTAAACAAATTAAATTATATCACGAACAGCTTTCCCCTTGAGTTGCAGTCTTTTACATAATTTGCTCTTTAAAGTAAAATAAGTTTCACAGGCTTGTAATTTTATTTTTTTTTTTTCTGTAGTGCGTCAAAATCAATATCCCAGCCGCAATTAGTTTACACAGCACCCTTTGCCGTTTGCTACGAGACTGTTTGATTTTAAAAGTTTGAAATGTGAAGATGAAAAAGTTTTTCAGAGCGTCAGCGCGTGATCATCTTTATTACAGCTGTCTGCAGGAGAGTCACAAAGTTAGCCCATAACGACATGGACTATAGGCAAAACAGCCAAATCAAAGGGACTTTGATGGACCATGTGAATTTCTCTGCCGGGTTTGATCCTACAAATGACCTTTTAATTAACACAATGTTAAGTTAGTGCAGCGGCTCGCTACACAGGGGACAAAAGCAGCATTCTTCCTCTGTTCCTGCCTCAACAGTAACAAAGTGTTCGATGCCACTTCTGATTAGATGCTGACAATAGAGGGATGATGTCCCCCTTTCTTCCGCAACTTGTGGATTTCACTCACGTCCTCCTCTGAATTATGACCTTCCATCAGCGCTGCGGCTTCATGCGTCGAGTCAAGATGATAAACTTTGATCAAATACACATCCGCAAATGTTTTAATTGGCCGATTGTACGTCTATAAATAACCATGACACAGACAATAAAAGCTCTTGGAAAAAAATGTATTCTTAGAAAAAAAATGCCATGATAGGCAAACACAGAAGAAGCTCACATTTTAATAACACAATGACAAAAAAATCCTCCAGGTCCACGCGCAACACAGGGGATCCGGTCCTTTTATGGTCAACTTTATGTCCGACAAGCTTTTCTCTTTTACATCAGGCAAAATGACACGAAGCCACAGTAAAACGCAACATGTAACAAAATACTCAAAGGAGATACGAATTCAACCAATAAACACATCAGATAATAAACAAACACAACATAACAAAATAATAAATACATATTAGATAAATAAATAGGTTTGCTACACTACACGATTGCCATACACAAATTCGGCCGTTTTTTATTTGGCCATTCTCATACCTTTGCATCTAGATTTTTTTTGCATAAAGTCTTTTACGCCATAAAAACAAAGTTGTGCAAAATGATAGCCACGTCCACAGTTTGACCGCGTCTCACTGCAGCTCCCATCATGTGTCATACTGAGGCCGCTGCACGGCCAGTGTGTCCTTTAGTGCATAATAAATGTCCCATTCTTTATTGTGGTACAGTTTCCAGCAGTCTAGGAGAGAAAGAAAGACAGCACGATTTAAAATAATAAACAGTATTTTTATGTTGCAAGTTGATTATGATAGACATGTGAATATTTAGTCTCTTATTGTGATAGTTACTATAAATTACTTCTGACATCATGCATATTAGTACATCTCACTTGCCATTTTGCAATCATTATATTTAGATAAAATAATATTTTTTTTAAAAAAGCAACACATTTAACGAAAAGTTAGTGGAATGAGTGTCTACGTGTCCTTGTTCACCTGTGATGCTGTTGTTCTGTGCCGTGCGTGTGTGTGTGTGTGTGTGAATGTGTGTGTTTCTTCCAGGTCAGTGCAGACTCTCACCTGCTTCACCTCTTCATCACCGGTCTGAACGCAGTGACCTTGTCGTCCTGCACGCTCCCGCAGGTTTCACTGAGGTCAGATGACTGTGTCTCTGCTTTGCCACCAGAGAATCCTACACACCCAAATAAAAGCATATCTAAGAAACTTGCCTCAGGTGCAAGCTGGAAGAAAATGTCTCTTCACTTCATAACCTTCATAACCACTTCATCCAACACATGGAATATTTTTTAAACATATTTGTCAATGCTGGTGTTCCTTAGACAATAGGAACGCCTGTATCCCTCTCTGTCTGACACAGAACAGATGACATACCTTCGATAGTGGAGTACTGGCATGTGTCTGGGAGTGCAGCATAGGATGAGCAGTGCAGCTGGAGGTCCTTGTGACTGTAGCTGCCAGTGCCATAGACTTTTGAGTGCAAGGATGAGCCCTCAGGGAAGGGGCTCTCAGTATTGGTGACACTGCTAGATTCATGGAGGCCCCTCAAGCCCCCACACTGTCCAGTAAGAGCCCCGGTAAGCCTGCTGCTCTGGAGCTGGCAGTCCCCGGTAGAGTTGCCTGTCCTCAGCTCCGAGCCGTGCTGCTGAGGGCTCAGTATGACCCCCGAAGCAGCCGTACGAGCCAGAGACCAAATCCGAGGCTTATCTGATGCTTCAAAGTGAGACAGGGACACGGTACCCGCAGGGCCGGTCGAGGAGGGCGCCTTGGACACCACGGGATCCAGGAAGTCGGACGGGAGAGGAGGGAGGGTGGTGACACTTTTGATGGCGCAGGGGAACGCGTGGAAGCTGTTAGTTAAACTCAGGTGCAGCTCTGAGCTGCTGCAGTCTCTCTTTTGAGGGGCTCCTGATACTGCCATGACCCTCTGGAGGTCCTGCTCATCTGCAGCCACCTTTTCACAGTCACTGTCCAGCTTGTCACAATCCTCATCGTCCATGTCCTCCAGATCACTCAGATGCAGATCCTTCTCCTCCTTGCAATCACTAGAATCTGCATGCAAGAAAGGAGAGTTGTAGGTAACACTGTTTGAAAAGTTGCCTGTTGTAAACTCAGACACAGTTTGTTCAGAAAACTTTCAAATACACTTTTTACCCTGGAACCTACTTTGTTACCTTTTTCATCCATATGACTGGCAACTGTTTGCCTATATCATTAGTTTAAGTGTTTGCCACCAAAAGGTAGACAAAATTACCTTTGGTGACACAGTCTTGGTCGCTCTTGTTAAAGTCATCCTTCCTGTCATCGTTGGCCTTATTCTTTGGTGACCAGGTCATCTTGTTCTCCTTCTTTAGTCTCCTCCTGGCGTTGGCGAACCAGGTGGACACCTGGGTCAGGGTCATTTTGGTGATGATGGCCAGCATGATCTTCTCTCCCTTGGTGGGGTAGGGGTTCTTGCGGTGCTCATACAACCATGTTTTCAGGGTGCTGGTGGTTTCACGGGTTGCGTTCTTTCTTCTGGCTGTGCCATTAAAGTCTACTGTCCCGTATCTGGAAAAGGGACACACACAAATACACACAGACAGTGGCCATTAATGCAGTAAGTGATGGATATCCCTGCTGTTTGAAATATATACAGCTTCACCCCATGCAGGTATCAGTATATGGAGTTACACTCTGACCTTTGATCTGAGTGCAGCTATCCCCCCTGTGAACGGCTGCCTTTAATCATCACTCAGAGAATAGTCTTTGGCAGGTCTGCTAACGCTCATATTACATATAGTGGACAAAAATGAATGTATAATTTACCTGTCATATTGATACTGTCCCAGTGAGTGGTCATAAGGATAGTATGCAGCAGTTTGAGTGATGCCAGAGTGTAAAGTGCCTGTGCTGTCCTTAATGTCATACTGTGGATTCTGTAAAAGACAATGCAGTTGTTATAAGTACAGTATGCAACATTCATTCTTTATCAGCATTTTAATAAAAAAAAAAAATAATAATAATAATGAAGATATTTGATATTTTTATGCTCTTAAATCAAGAATAAATCACTGTGAAAATAATTACCATACATGACATCACTATGACTTTAAAAAAAAAAATGTAACATGCATGATCCTAGAATGTTTTTTTTTAATACAATATGATATAATTACAATTATAATATATGTTTTACTGTTTTCAAGTACAGTGTGCAACATTTACATGGAAAGTCAATTTTAACTGACTTCAGGAGTTTAGAATAAGAGAGAATAAAGAAAGAAAAGTTACAGCTGCACTGCAAAATATCCATGTAACATGTAATTTATTCCTTTATCCACTTTAAAATCTTACTTTATATCTAATATAGATATAATTTAACTTTTTCAAATTCTGGTTCAGCAACAGTTTTTTTTTTTTTGTCTTTTTTTTTTTTTAAGGCAGAATGATGATTACTTTATAATAATAAAATAACATTTGATTCAAAGAGACAAGTCCCTCTGCATTGTCTCTACACTACCCCCCCTCACCTAAGTGACAGAATGTTTGACTTGCTGTAAAGGAGAAGCAGATAAGACTGGATGCTGGATTAAACGACATGTCGACACGGATACGTTTGCAGTGTGAGATAAATTGATGAACAAAACCCGCTTGATCGATCAGCCTGAGCCCCCCTCCCCCCCTTTACGCATCAGATGTGAGCCCACCAGAGTGGAGTAGATAGCGGATGGGTCGGTGCTGTAGGGGAAGTAGTTGGCGTAGTTCTGGCTGGCGGCAGCCGCTGCGGCGTATGGAGAGCTGTACATCCCCAGCGCTGCGTTCAGCTCCGTCCGGCTGCTCGCCAGGAGCCGGTTCTCGTAGGACGGGCAGCAGAAGGAGGCAGCGGCGGTCTGGGAGCCGCCTGTCCCGTCAGAGACCGACCTGGAAATCGAATCGCAGCAAGTCGTACTGGGGTTTGCCGACACGAAAAACTGCATGAAGAGAATCGTGGATAGACATGGTCATTTGGCTGTTTCAGCTCTTATCTGGATGCCTGACAACTCTGACTGTGGGTGATGCACTGCAAATATATATCTATAAGTTGCTCAGTCAGTTTAGTGTTGAGCCTTGATATTCTAAAACGAGTGAAAATGTGAGCTCACATCAGTTCAATTATCCCGAATCAGGTGTCATTATCTAACTTGTGACCTGCCTTAATTCAAGGTAAGTCACTTTTCACAGAATTGCTGGGATGAGAGAAAGTGCCTTGCATTGTGAACGCGTGTAATAAGATGTTTCATGTTTTAATAAAAATATATATAATTTATTTTTTCAGTGGATATATGGAAAGAGGTGTGCGCAATCCGTGCGTAAAAGTGATCTGCTGCAGTTTATCATCGGTTTCAAAATGAGATAAGAAAAATCTAAAGTAATACCACTATAAAAGTAAATCATCACCTTATTAGAAAATTTTAAATATTTGAATTTTATATATAATGTACGGAAAGTTAAATATTATCGAGGTAAAAGTTGGGTGACAACTTTTCCATGAGAGTAACTTTTGTCCCCTGATCAACTTCTTCGAACTTGACATTAGGCGCAATAATAGTGTCTTAAAATGTAAATAAACCACTTTAATTTAGTTTTAAAAGCTTCCAGATAATGTAAGGTGTCTAACATCCCACACGTCCCATTTAAATAGAAAGTTTGCGAATGTGTACAGCATGCGTTACAGCCCAATTACACCTCGCAGTGAGCACTCGGTGACATTCATCTCTATTGTCATCAGAAAAACACGTGAGTTCATTCATAATTCAGTGTAATTGGACACGGGTGCGTGTATATCGATATTTGGTTCAACAACAAAAGCAGCACACGAAAATAGCTGTCAATACTGTCAAAGCAGTCACTCAGTCATTAATGTTTCTTATAGAGAAAAGTCCTCTAACTACAGTGAAATACAAGAAAATATGCACACAAAAAAACATTCGTGTGTGTGTGTACACAACACTTTAGGATAAATAAAAAGCAGTGACTTACCTGTGAAGTTGCATTGTAAGGGTATCCAAATTGCGAGAAAGACATAGCTGCTTCTTTTGTTACCATCAGCAATATTCTTCACCCTTGATCGATTGCAACCAATTCTACTTCAAATCCACCGTCTTACACACATTTCCACGCACGGCCTTTCGCTCAATAATAGATGACTTCACTCATAGGAGGGAGACTTTAGGATGGCATCAGCTGCAGATTGTTTTATATGAATGAATAATCCCCCCCAAGGACCCGATAAGAAATGAAATTAAGCGTCATTAAGTGCAAAAAAAAAATGTTGTTGTGTTAGCTGAAGGAGGCTTAAAGGATAACGTAAGACTTGCAAGATATGGACTCTGCTTGTGCTATTATTTGTGGCTCTATAGTTCTTTAGCATTCATCCATGCAAGGGTATCAGCGTGACGTCACTGTAATCCCGGAACGGCAGGGTACCAAGGATAGAATAATGTCTTTGCCAATCACGTCCAACACAGGGTTTTCTTAAGGTGCACTGTACACAGTCTTGTCCCGCTTTTGTAATATAATTCTGCACCGATTTGCTGAGATAACGTCTCGGAAAATTGTATTATAGTTCATCATTATTGAATTGCAGCATGGCAACACCCTCTGTGAAGTTAAATTAATTAAAAAAAAAAAAAAAAGAGACATTGAAGATATTTTTGGCAGTCTTGTGATTTTTGGCAGTCTTGTGAGTTATCACAAACATGTACACATCCAGCAGAAGAGATTATCTTTTCACTCAGGCAAATGGAATCAGACATGTAAATTAGATGTCTGCTGAGTATTTTCTGTTAAAACATTGTAACAGTTTCTTTTATTTACAATCTATCACAATTAAAGAGAACATCTAAGACTTTTTCTTCTTCTTTTTTTTTTTTTAATCTCGACCTCTGTTCGCCTCTGGCTCTCTGGCCAGAGGTCCATCCTGGAGTTAATGACGATGATGTTTCTATCTTTCTCTATTAGAGAGAGGGGCAGTCCCAGCAGGAACGGTTAGAGGGGTTTTTGGCAGGTCAATAGACCAGTGATTGATGCGCGCCTGGAGACCTACGTGACCATTACGCGTAATGCGTAATTGTATCAATTAACAAATGGATACATGCCCTTGTTTAACCAACGAGTAACAGAGTGAAAATATGCCTTAGAGGTGAAATCCGAAGAGCGGTGCTAGAAGAAAAAAAGACAGTGGAAGCCCTGCTCTCCAGTCTAATTAAATATCCGTGGATGGGGGCGACGAGAATTGCATTTTAATTGAATGATGCTCAGTTGAAAGATGGGTAAGGAATGATGCTGCCTCACAGTGAATGAAACGAGAAATAATTTTAAGCCTTATTAGATCTGCAGCTCAACCATCACCAGCTCTCTCGCTCTCTCCCGTAAACATAAACAAGCTGTGCCCCCTCCTCACGTGACGTTGAGCGGGGAGGGGGGGGGGGGGGTCCTATTATTTCCCCTATACACACTATATTTATATTGACAGTGACAGCAGTGATCAGTCCTACTGAGTCATATGATCTACCTGTTTCTGGGGCTGTGTAAGGTTTCCGTTGTCACGACTGATACCTTGTGCCAAATGTCCCGGTGCCCTGCCGTCCCATAACTGACGTATGTCTTGGCGTTTCCTCCCTTTGGAGACGCATGTGCGATTATGGACTTTCTCTCCGAGGGGCGCTAAAGAGCCGCGTGTAGGAGATGGAGATCTCCGAGATTCTCCACAGAGATACAGTGGACACAGTGGTCATGGTCCAGGCTCTGGGAAGTGCCTGGGCAGTAAACACCCACAGGCAAGAGCAACTCTCTCTCTCACACACGCACACACACACGCGCACGCACGCACGGCCCCCCCCCCCCCCCACACACACACACACACACACACACCCACACCCACACACACACACCACAGGCTTTGGTTCTGACAAGTGCTCATTGCAACTTGCAAGTTAGGCTACAGCAGGGAACTTGTTGGTCCTCAAAACTGAAGTGTTATGTGGCAGAATTATTCTTTGAATAAAATGTCTTTAATTACCTTTTCCCCCAACTTGTTTATTTCATTTTAGAGCCTCATTCTGCACTGAACATCTTAAATTGCCAAAACTCACTCAAAATGGGCACAAATAATTTAAAATCAATTATATCTAAATGACAGGCACACGCCAGCTTGATCATAATATAACTATTTTTTAAATATATTCTTGTGGCATGAATGAAAACATCCTGTGGACAAAAAGTGAAAAGGCACTGTATTGTACATGTTGCCTATTTACAGTGTTCTGGATGAAATATCTGAACAAGGAAAACAACGTATCTCCAAAACATCTACTTTTCACAAGATAAGAAAAAAGCCCTGTTTTTAGCTTTGTGACAATGCAATTATCAGATAATCCAGTGGGTTTTAAAATTGTTTATTGAGTTTAAGAAGAAGATGAATTTCCTCAACCCCACAAGGAACACAAAATCTGAATCACAATACATGGTTATACATGGACAGTGGCAAGAGATCAAATGGGAATAACACAGATGTCAACAAGCAAAATGTAACATTCTTAACTTCCTATTTAGCATTAATGATGGATATCAGAAGTTATTATCTCAGGAGAACGCACACTCTCATGCCTAAAGCGTTATCCTGTAAGAGAATGTGAACACAGAGAAGGTTGAAACAAGCTAAATGTAATTGCATGCCGGTGGTCGATGCATTTCTACAAGGGCATGCATGATGGCCCAAGTGCATATGGACAGACTCATGCATAATGTATGTCCAGCAGTCAGTGTAGATCTCACCGAATCAGGCCAAAATTAACACTAATTGTAATGGCAGACTGACCACAGTGCCCTTCCCTCTAAAATGTGTGACAACCCCACAATGAGACATTTTTTAGAGTGGTTTCTCTGGATTACTTAGTACTCACATTGTAACAAGGTTTTTGTTTTTTAGCAGCTAAATGGCTGACAACGGCAATTAGTGATTCCTCTTTCTCAGATGTTTTTCTGAGTAGAATTACTTTGGGCAAAGGATGCCATTTTAGAAGTTTCGAGTACAGAGTACCACTCTCCCAACAGTATTAATGCCACGGGAGCAATGTCCTGTAACAGCGAGCAGCTTCTGCAGCAGCAGGGTGGTGTACAGTAACAGCCATCCTTACAGGGGACATATTGTGCTCATGTTCTGGTTTATATTTGTATTTTGGGTTTCTACTGGTTTATATAATGTTCAAAAAAACACATTCATTTTTTCATACTGTCTGTCAGAATGTACCTGTGTTCACCCTCTGCCTGAAACACTCTGTTTTAAGTGCCTGTCTCTTTAAGCCCCCTCCCGAAAAAGCCCAGTCTGCTCTGATTGGTCAGCATATCCGGGTCTTCCGCATCTGCGCTATATATATATATATATATATATATATATATATTGGTATATATATTGGTAGAAAGTGCTACTACAGTGTCGTTACAGTCATGTCCCGGCTGCAATGACAGAGCGCAGATGCGGAAGACCCGGAAATATATATATATATGT
>JAOVVB010199075.1:0-10914 GCA_028570985.1 Heterobranchus longifilis
AGACCCAGAGATGGAGGGGTGGGGGGGGTGGTGGGGGGGGGGGATTTCCCTGGAATGACACCAGAATCGCTGGCATAGACGGGCAATAACACTCTATACACCGTATGTATGTACAGACGACACAACCAAGGCAGGCCTTCACATAAAGATTACAGCAGAACATTTAGATTGTTCATATTACACGTACAAATGCTTTTATATGGTAAAGTAAGACTAACACCTACGAAAGCTGGGATAAAACTTTATATATACATTTATCGAGCAGCTACAGCAGCAGTGATCGATCGTAAACAATTGGATTTCATTGGATCCGATGGAGCAGGGGCTTGTGAAATAGTAACGGTACCACCCCTGAAAGGAGCTCGGGGGTTCAGATTTTTGCTGAACAAGCTAATGTATAATTCAACAGCCAAAAACTGCACTGCTCTTTTCCTATGCTGCTTTGTAAATCCGTGACACGGCGGAGAGAAGCAGCAAATCCACTGGGAACCTGATACTCACTGACATGCCTTGTTACGAGAACATACGGAGAAATATATTAAGGAGATCTGTTCTGCTTCCTTCATTATTATTGTGTCAAGCTTTTTGAGCTGCACAAAGAGCAGCCTGTCAGAAGGGAGCGTTCCCAGTAAAAATATCTTTTCAAGGGTACAGCTTGTGCACCTTGCAGAGAAAGATGTGTCTGCTGCTAAATTGGGCGTAGAGTGACTAAGGGGAAAAGAAGCAAGGCAGAGGTGACTTTTACACCGGTTACAAATCCCAACCACTGACACTGACACGGCAATTTTTATGCTCATGTCAGTAGGATACACTGTATATTCTAAAGCGTACGAGTAAATACAGGACCATACTGCTAATGTGTACAGCAGCAGCAACCAGAGAAACAGTTACAGAAATAAAACATCGTAACATTTAGCTCAGCAAAGCCATGTAACAAAACGTTTAGTAAATTCATCTATTAGTCAGATGACAGAAAATTAATCTGCAACTACTTTTTAATAATCAGTTAATCATTTTAGTCATTTTTCAAGCGAAAATGCAAAATGTTCATGTTAGGATTTGCTGATTTTCACTGTTATATGTGATAGTAAATTGAATATAGTTGGGTTTTGGACATTTGAATATACATCATTTTGCACTGTGGGCATTTTTCAGCATTTTCTAGACCAAACTATTGATCGGTGAATTGAGGATGTTGAAAATGTATTGACAGGTCTATTGAAAATAGTCATTAGTTGCAGCCCGTTTCCTGGAACAACAAACTTCAAGTATAACGAATTACTTTCCTGCACCCCATTTTAGTGCCAAAGCTATAGACCTAGCTACAGACCTTTTTGTTTCTTTTTTAAATTATTTTGTCAGCAAAAGATGATCTGACGGAGATCTCTTTGGCGATCGAAAGAAGTATTGTCACTTGTCTAACGAAATAGTTTTAAGGAGCATTGATGTATAATGTGGCTGACTGTGACGCTAACTTTCCCTCCTGGGAACAATAAAGTTTCATCTTATCTTGTCAAACAATGAAATCACAAAAAGATCATCTATATTTAAAGATGCCAAGGATACAGAAATAAATGGCAGAACTCGCAGCGAACAGAGTAAACAGATAGCCGTGCACTCTGAATGAAGGTGAACGGCCTCCCACCATGGCCACTGATCTCCATTTAAGCTCAGTAATCACATTTCATCCCACGAGAGCTGAAAGACGTGAAAACGTCTGTTTAACAAGATGTGATCAAACGGTTTTCTGAGCCTCACATGGTGAGCTGTGTTGCCCTTAAGTGTGCAAACTCAGCAGGGTTGTCGATTCATAAAATCCTTAGTCCTAAAAACTGGTCAGAGTGTGTTTTACAGAGCAGATTTAAAGCCAGTTGATTGAGGCTCTACGCAGACCATTAGTGTAATAACACCTGCCAACAAACACATTATATCAAATTTATGTGGACAAGTAGAGCAAAAACGGATGCAATATTTTATCAACGTGATAAAGTATTAGAAAGCAATGAAGTAATTTTCTTAGACAGGGTTCCCACACCGAATCCTTAAACATAAAATTCAAGAACTTTTCAAGGACTTTCCACACCCAATTTCCACAAATTCAAGGACCCAACACAGCATAGATTGTGACACGGATCAAGATTCATTATTGTTAGAGCACTGAGAAATGTTATAATGAGAACTAGCAGGCTGGCACGTGAAACAATGACGCAACTGTCTCCTACAAAATGACATTCCCATATAACTAAACTGAATTCTCAATTACGTTTTGAGGGAAATGTTTGGGTTTTTTTTCTCAAGGATTACGGTCGCAGTTTTAAACGGCTCCTTAACATTGTAAATGGATCCAAAACTACTTGGTTAGGTTTAGGAAAAGATTGTGGTTTGGGTTCAAATAAGAACGTTTGTTACATAACAGAATATAATTACTACGTTCATTTTTGGTTTCACATGGGACCCCGTGAGTAAAGTCTGTGTTTTTGTGACCTATCCATCCTCCTCAACCTCCTTCCTATGGGGACTTCAATTAATTTGTAATATGTCAACATAATCTGGGAGAAATTATTATTATTATGCAAATGTATTTATTTAGGATAAGCCCCTTGAGACGGGCCATCTCGTTTTCGAAGGGGTCCTACAAATTAAGTTTCTCTTAGTAATTGAAAATGCAGTTTAGTTGTATTGGAACGCAATTTTTAGGAGACCCGGCTGCTGCGAGGAGATACACATGCCGACAACGGAACATAGCCTATTTGCTAAAGTTTAGTAAAAAAAAAAAAATATCAAAAGAACTTCAATTTTTCAAGGTTTTCAAGGACTCATGGGAACCACGCCTAGATGTCCTGTTTTATCTCTTCATGAGATATGGAAACACTGAGGCTGAAGTTTGTGCCACATCCTCGCCATAATCAAGTGCTCCTTCGAGTCGAAGTCTGGCAGACTTACGAGGCCACGAGGAAAGCTTTGTTTACGTGGCCGCCGTGCCGAAGAGTCGGACAGTTTGGTTTACGGCTGTAGGAAGAGATAGAGATCAGAGGAGGTGTCAGCTGCTGAGTCGGCAGCCGATTCCCCCCTGGCTCCTCTTCCCTCTCTCCCAGGAACCCAACACCGAGCCAGGGCCACCGGGACCGAGCAGGAGAATGTGAGGAATTCTCCCAACACATTTGCTCACTGCTTTGCACGTTCTCACCCCTTATTGGATGTAAAGAGTGCCGCCGGCCCCGAGGATGCGACCACCTTGCTCCACAATGAGGGTGGGCGAGAGGCGGCAATGAGCGGAGGATCAAGGCAATTTGGCTGATGGGCAGAGGAGAGCGTCAGGAATGGCACACTGCTGAGAGAGTGAGTCATCCTGGACGGAGCTGCTGTCATACGGCCAGCACAACAAAGATCCGATCATTTATTTTTGTCACGGCCCCTGCTGGATGAAATCTAAACCCGCAAGGAGTTGATCAAAGGTTCTGCCTGTCCTGGAGAGCTGCTAATGCAAAATGATATTCAAGAATGATCCAGAAGAATCCGCAGCAAGTTGTGGTTTACCCCAAACCACAAGTCATCTACCTTATGAGTTTGAGCCATTGTAAAAAGGCCTCATTTCCACTGCACGGTTCACCTCGATTCGACTCAACTCAAATCACTTTTGGTCCTTTTCTCCATTTAGTTTTCCACTGTGGATAGTATTCCCTGAGTGTAGGCGCCACATGAAACTGCCGTGACATTAGGGCTGGGTATTGTTTCAAAAAATTACGATACAGTTAAGCTGACGCCGTCAGATGGTTGTTTCACAGAACCATCTGAGAAGCCGCCATTAGAAAACTGTTTGGAAAAGGGCAGGCGCTTTGAAAAAATACCTGGCAGGTGATTGGACGAATCATCTGTCTATCAAACTCATGCCAGTCAGGAGAAGTACAGAAAAGCCTTCAGTGCTGTTCTTTGCTCTTCTTTCAATGAAGAAATATTCTACAGTTCTGATAGAACGATGCTAGTGCGATACCGTAGCATCTTTGCAGATTTTGAATCAACAGTCACACACTAAACCATGCCCATAAATGCCGGTACCATTAGCTCCTCATTTGTTTTGAACAAACACCGAAACCACATCCGTAGCTACCATTAGCTCCTCACAGGACGCTAATTGGACAAACGCTTGTACTGGAACCTGGCAAGATGGATTTGTGCGATCACGTGATATCGCGGGAATCCAGCTGCCATGCAAGGTAATATAGCAGTACCCTTAAAGTGATACTGATACCAATAGAGTACTTCTGCCATACATTCAAATGTATTGGTGGCATCTCAGTGCGCTGTACTGCCAACTGAAAATACACCACGCTGGACTTCACCACACCACTGACTGTATGGGTTGTAGCTGCTGCGGTAGTGGGCTAATCAAGTTTCGATACTACTTGGTCCTGGGTTATTTCGGGCGATATGTTAAAGGTATCGAGTACAGATACAAAGCCCTACGTGACATCATCTCCAACGCAACACTTCTTTCCGATCCTTTCATCGGCAACTATGGCACTTCATCAATTGTACGGCATAGTTTTGCGGATTGACATTATTTAAAATCTGGGTCAAGTGAATAAAAATAGTGCAGTCACTATTGACGGTAGCTTGGCTATTTAAAGATGACTGGTGTGTGCAGGATGTCCCGTGTCGCGCTAGTGACGATTCTCTCTGACCAATCAGCGATCTGCAGTGTTAACAAACTCCACCTTCTAGTATTGGCTCAGCTCGATTGGAACCTTGACTGAGGTGGTACCAAAAAAAGTATGAGGTACTATCCAGAACTTTTGCTAATGGAAAACCAAAAAAAGGGCGAGTCGAGTTGTGTAGAGCCGTGCTGTACCATGCAGTGGAAATGTGGCATAAGTGATCCATAATTTGTAGGCTAGGCCTAGAATAAATATTTTCACAATCAAATAATTTGTTGATTATTTAAATTAACAGATTAATCATCTAGTAAATGAAATATTGACATAGATAATAATAATAATAATAATAATAATAGTGAAAAATGCCCAAGGATATGTCTTCAAACCAACAGTCCAAAATGTTGTCTACTTTGTGTAACTAAAACGTCTACAATAGGGAAACTATTGTAGACTTTTTAGTTACACAAAGTTTCAAATAACATAACTAGATTTACCTTTGTAACACTCATGGTAAAAACTCTTTACTGGGTCAAAAGGCAAGTAGGCAGCACTCAAAAGACATTTTGACCTGCCGTAGTAGGAAAAGCACATCAGGTGTAAATAATAAAATGCACAAATAATTTTGGATGATTGTCAGAACTACCAAATAAAGTCCCAGATTGTATAAAACTTTCCTTTAACACTGTAAAATGCTCCTGCTGCACATGAAGCCATCGCTCTCTCATGTGGACATCGCCCTCTGGTGTCCAACAGATGTTAAGACATCCAGTGCCTATCTGACTGAAGATAACTCACTGCATTGCAGCACTGGGACGCTGGCATGTGGTCTGACTGGGATCAATGTCGCTTTACTTTGAATAAAACTTGTGAGAAGAAGTATATCTTTTTTTGGAATAGAAATGAAATGTGTTTACAAAACCCCATTAGCTCCATCTGATGCATAATGTTCTGTCCAGATGCTCAGCTAAACATAGTAAAGAAAACTGTGTCATCCCCTGCATTGCAGATAGTGTGTCTCAGTGGGATATCAAAATAAAATAACCTCAGGGCATCATTTTATTACTAACGGACCACTGAGCCTGAGATATAGATTATTAGGAGCTTGGTCAGTTATGTTTTGGCTCACTGATTGATCACTTCTTGATTTTACAGTGAAAAGTTGTGACTATTATAAAAATAAAAATAAATTCCCCCATGTTCTATGGAGGAATATATAGATATGTCATAATTTATGCCAACTGACCTCAAATATTACTAATTGGAGATGAAGGTTGTTAGACAATATGCCTTTTACAATTTTGGATATATTTTTAATGCACATTTTCCATATATAATATATGGCATATTAAATAGAATAGACAGCTACAAACAGCATGATAGAGGTCAAGAAAGGACACTGGAAATTCATAATTATGTAATTTTGTTGATTCAGTTTATATTATATATAGACAGGTGCTTTGGCCTTTTTTAGATTTGATTTGACTTATTTATTTTATTTTATTTTTATTTGGTTTATATTATATATATATAAACATGTGCTATGGTCTTTTTTAGATTTTATTTTTATTTATTTTTTATTTTTATTCAGATTATATTATATGTAAACATGTGCTATGGTCTTTTTCAGATTTTTTATTTGATTAATTTATTTTTATTCTTACTTTTTTTACTAACTGACTAAGATTACATGTTGCAGTATGAGTCCTTGTGAGGAAACTAGGAGTTGCTACAGTACGTGCACTGAGTGCACTGCTGCTGTAAAAAGTATGTGGACACTTACTGGTTATTAAAGATGGCCGTGTGTGTTTTGTGCAGAGCACTTTGTGAGAATCTGATACAGCTGATCTATCAACAAATGAGGCAGCAGTGAGCGCAGTGCATCCCAGGCATGACGAGACAGAAGTCACGGAGGTCTCATGTGCTTGTTGTGTCCTTTTGCCTGTGACCTCCCTGTTAAAAGGTCGTCCTAATGAGACTGCTCCCCGTGTGCCCTTCAAGTGCCACGCTGGAGTGCAGGAAACAATGCTGCGTTACAGATGCTATTTTGAATGGTGTCACAGTGTAAAACTGGCAGCGTTGAATTATTGCCGGCCCTTTGATGCTGTTTATATCCCTGCCGTCTTGTCAACACATATAATCATACTGCAGATTCCTGATCCAGGGCATGATATTGCCAATAACGCTGCCCAAAAACACAAACAGCAACATTTTGTTGTAATGATTCAGCACAGAGGAATTTGTAAAAGCTTTGATGTTTTTTTTTCTCATATGGCTTTGCTCTACTCTTGTGCAGTAAATGTCTTACTGTTTTAACTGGGGTCAGGTCGCCAAAGGGGTCACAAGCTACATCTGAAAGGTCACGAGTCATGTCTTGTCGCACTCACAATGGAAAGTTTTTAAAAAAGGATCAAAATTAGGGATGCACCGATTTATCAGCCTAACATCAGTATCGTAATATTCACCTTGACTGCCATCGGTCTATCAGCATAACTTAATGATAATGCTTTGTGCTTTTGCGTACTGTTTTATTGTTGTTTGGTGATTAACGTTAGCTATTTTTAGCCGTTAGCCTCTTCCAGGGCCCTCGTATTTGGAGCCCTAGGCAATCGCAATATGAGTCAAAATAATTGCAATTAGATATTTTTTCCATATCATTCAGCCCTAACCTATACTAATCTAGTGAGACTTCTGCAAATCTTGGGTTGAATCTGGACATGACCGCTGAAAACTGTATTTTTCTTAAAAAATATCGGATCAGTGGGCACCCATAAATGTAGAAAAAGTTCATATATCGATTTTTTATTTCTTCATTTTTGCCTGTATAGCCTATGCCAAGGGCCGGCCCTGGCCTCATCACTGTTGTGTATCAAAGTGTTCAAAGACAATTGGGCACGAGAGACAACGCGGTAATAAACATTACATCAAGAATAGATTGGCCACAGGAAGTAAAAACGTCATTTTCTGCGACAATATTTTGGTCAGTGTGGACTTTACAGCAGAGTAGCTAAGATGAACCTTACGTCTCCGTGGTGCTAACTAGTTTCACAACATATCGTTTAGTGCGGCCTTTGCACCTTAACTTAGGAGAGAACTTACTCACAGCTGGTGCAACAGGCTAACAATCACTTTTTATGAAAGCGCAGATATGTCCGACTTGGCAATTAATAATATGAAAAACCTCATTCAATGTTATTAAACCTAAATTTAATGGATATGTTGTTATATTGCCACAGTATTTTAATTCACACATGACCAACTCTGTACCATCTTGATGACATGGGTGCTCGCAAATCGTTAACATGGGAACCTCTCCCATCTCTACCATCCATCCCGTGTGACATGAACGCAGCATAAGGCCATAACCTGTGATGAGGGGTCACTTGCTTCATTTTTAGAGCTCACAAGCCAAGTAGGTCGGGAACCCACTGCTCTAGCATTCTCTAAATACCTTTAAATGTGACAGAGCAACAATCCCTACGACTGTCAGTCACCTGCAAGACATAAACAATCACAGTACTTAAATAACTTTTTGTATTAGGGCTGGGCAATCAATCACATTTTATTCTCTATTACGATTTTGGCTTCTAACAATTATGAAAACAAGATAATCGAGATAAAATGATTATTGTGCTGCAAGGATGCTCTGGTTTTGTCCAATTTTCTTTATAGCGGTGCGCTTTCGCCAGTTTTCGCTGAGTTCAGGGTTTTCCCTGCCTCTTTGTATAATTCTGTCTTTGTTCTTTTTTCATATTTAGCAGTCAGGACAGAAAGCACAGAGAAAATGGCTTCTGCAGAAAACACAACATCATGTTGATTTCATAAAGCAGCTACTTTAAAAAGGTGCATGCATGTATTTATCCAATTTGTTTTACTTTTTAAAATGTGTCTTTCTGTTAAATTATATTAAAGTTAAAGAAAACCCACTGTTTAAAAAAAAGGTTTTTGAAGTTCAATAAATGCATGATGCATGTTTCCAAAGTCAATGAGTAATCATGGTAAATAATCGTGATCTCAACATTGACCAAAATAATCGTGGTTATGATTTCTGCCATAATCGAGCACAACTATTTTGTATTACTGTGGGTTATGCCGTGTCTTCCATAAAAGCACTTGTCAACCTCTGTCACATAAGCCCACACTAAAATCTCTGTGTGATTGTTCCTCTCCGGTCTCTCATCTCCCTTGCAATTAGCTTCGTGGCCGCCGTGTGTATACTCCAAAAAAAAGAAAAACTCAGCGAAAGCATGCACTTAAGAAGACAAACTCTTAAAAAACAAACTCCGGAAGCCACTGACTGACAGATGTGTCTGCCCACTCTGGTTCTCAGGCTGAAGCCGTGGCTGCTGTGGCTGTGCTGCGGTTGCCACTGGTCCCTGCCTGAAGACATCTGACGCGAGGCCATTTCTAGATTACAATAACAACACCACACTGACACTGCAACGCCGCCGGATATCCGAAGAACTCATCAAGACAGATTTAGTTTGAGGCTTGTAAATAACTGGTACAGAACACGGGTGAATTTCCTCATCGACTTGTCTTCATGAACAGCTAAAAATACTTGCAGCTTGCAGCATAATAACACAGTTCATGAGTAGATAAACTGAACAAATCACCTCTTTTGGAGTACTTTTTTGCACATCATCTTGCATCTTATTCATGCAAAACATGGCAATCTTTTGCATCTTAACTACAGGGTTCATATGCCTTTTTTATGAGTAAAATTCAAGCACTTTTCAAGCACTTTCAAGGCACCTAAACCAAAAATGTTCAGACTCTCAAAGCCTTTATTGTCACATAAATTATTTTATCATACTTACGCATCTGGTGTGTGACGCCAGGAGACAAACAAATATAATGGTATTGTTTCATTTCAATATTCACAGATTTTTGGTTTATATGAGTGATTGTGTAGATTAGAAATGATAAAAAAGACACGCGAATCCCCGTGCCCAATAGGGTGCCCCAGTTTGTAGTTCTAAATCGCGGGAATGAGTTAGCATTTTAGCACTTCCGGTTCCCTCGCATCAAAGTCGATGTGTTTTTTGAATGTGTTTTTGGTTAGACGTCTGAAATAAGTTATATCTAACACAAGCTTCAGAGATTTTCACGTTTTGTTTTATGACATAAAATACGTCAGTAAATATCCCGCTGGTGCATTTTGAAGCTTTTACGTGTCTTTAAAAAGGCGGTTGCTAACAAGTGGCTAAATGAGACTTTAAACGTCACCGTCAGCTCAGTAGTGGCGATGGTGATGGGGGACGGGTGACATTCGATCGTTGTGTAGTTCCTTTATAGACTAACGTTAGCTTTTTACTTCTGGCGATTGCATTTACCCTGTGTGTTCATATGGAGAGATTATCTTGCTAGACAAAACCTGTAAGTAAACTTGTGTTCGCCATAGAGCTTATTTTCTGCAACAATCCAAAAAAATGGAAATGGGAAAAACCCATAGGCTTTTTGTTGAGTGAACCCAGGGCGATGCTAGCTTCCTGGTTAGCCGACATAAATTCAATTCAATAATTGTGTCGATGAAACATCAGATTATGTTGAAAATCAAGCATTTTTCAAGGAGTATATCCAAATTCAAGCATATTCCTTACCTTGAAAACATAACACTTTCAAGACTTTGTACGAACGCTGTAACTAAAATACATCACTACTAAAGAACCAATCTATTTTTTTTCTTCGCTCTGCTCTGGAATGTAAATAACAACACTGCAGTCTCCACCTGCGGAACAACCATACAAGGACAACGGCGCTGCGCTGAGAGAGCCCCACACAAACTACCACTCTGAGATGCTGCACAGTACATAATGATGGTATTCACATCAGTGGTTGAGGGGGAAAACTGCCTCCTGTCCTGACCACTTCCAACTAACACGCTCAAATTAAGACCACTGATGACCTCACGACTGCCAACTAGGCCAGTAAATCCAGCTGCATGTCTAATTCCAAAATAGTCCGGTAATACCGCCTGCTGGTGCCACGGATACACATCACAGTTATGGGTTTGTTAAATATCTTGTAACACAACAGGTGTATTTCATTTAAAATTGTGAGATTTAAGCAGGTCTAGGTGCTATATAAATACTGTGAAAGTATCAAAACAATCAATCCACGGAGAAATGCACACAGCCCGTATTCAGAAACTGTGCCTTTAAATGAGCCGTCAGGACTTCTATAAGGTTGTGATGTCACAACTATATTCTATATATGGTTAGAAAATGCTGCTATACTCTGTTACAGTTATTCTGCTGCT
>JAOVVB010199086.1:0-10914 GCA_028570985.1 Heterobranchus longifilis
GTCATACTTAAACGATTTTGATTATTCCTGAGCATATTTTTTGAGCAGTGTTTTTCCTTCAAACTATTTGGAATACATATTGTATATATGTAGATATATATACTTCAAAGTTACAACTACAGTAATTTGAGACAATGTCAGTCGGTAGCAAGAAAAAAAATTCATTCAATCCTCTAAGAAATGGAAAGAAAATTATAAATGGGTTTGAAACTGTACCTACAGTATTTACATTGTATTTTGTTTAAGGTTTATTTTTAATTTTTTAATTAAATGAAAACTTTTAATTAAATCTTTACATTACTTTTATTTTCAGTGCAGTTTTATAAGAAAATTAGTTGGTTAGTTTTAATGAACATCCGGTAGAACCTGCCACAGTCCCTCACACCTACCATACAGGAAAAACCCAGAAGCTTTTTGGGGTTTTTTTTGTCTGTAAAGAGTTATTTTACATAATGGGCTGCTTAATTTTTCTGCACTTTTTTGGGTGTAAAGACTTTTACACAGGACTGTATATGTATGATTTTGATGTGATATGGTAGTTCTACACATATTTGTGTAAGTCTCTTGTGCTTTAGTTCTTTTTAGTTTATTTTTTTAACATAGGCTTTTGTTAAAAAAGCAGATGGCTATCACTAAAGTTTCAGTATCAGAAAGGAAAAGTGGTATCATGCCATATTCACTTTTAGGCCACTTAGAATAGCATGTAAACTTCACACCATCAAGGTGGAATGAAATGTTTATTGATATGTCTGAGAAGTGAATTGGGCCATTTTAATTCATTTGTTCATTTAACGCTTCATAATATTTTTTTTATGATGGTGATGATGATGATGATGATGATGAGGGTGATGATGTTTTACACCCCTAACTGATCTGAAATGAGATACAAATGTGTCATTTTAAGTCCAGAAGTGATAGAATAGTTGTCAGGTGGAGCTGGCTTAGATCAGGGGTATAGTATATTTATTATTATTATTATTATTATTATTATTATTATTATTATTATTATTATTATATAATTGCCATTGTGTATTTTTGTATCTTCTTTTTTCATTAAAAGTCTTTCAACTGCAAAATGACCTAATAAAATGTACTTTATAACAAAAACAGCCCTTTTGTCTAATAGGGTGCATGGCATCTCTATAACCTTCCTAACATTTACGCCCAAAACGTCTGTGCCGTGAAAACACAATACAGATTTTTTCAGTAAAAAACCCCTAATTCAACTCTTTTTGGTGCTTAATCGTTAAAGATTCAAATCAATTACTTAACCAAATTTGCCCAATGCACTCCACATGTTTCTGTCTAAACTTCATTATTTTGATATTAGACACAAAAGACACAAGCTCATAAAGAATTACATTAAGTACATCGTAAAAAAAAGAAAAAAAAATCAAATAACAGAAATAAAAAGAGGTGAATTACTCACCAAGCTCCTCCATGGCGCCGTGAGTGTGATTTGATTTTGGTACGTAGAGCATGAACCACTGAAACTTATAACTTCCTCTTCCTGTCAGTCTTACAACTTTCCTAACCTCACCTCTTCACTTCCTGTTTCCAGTGTTTATACCGTTTATATTCCTATTAGGGTATTTTATATCGTGTGTATTTAAATCAATAAGTTTTTTACTACTTGTTTTATGCTGATAATCGGTTACACAATATGTCATAACATTCAGCATGATGTAGTGGAACCAGACCTGACAAGCAGCCTTTACACTGGGCATCTATCTGTACGGAATTTCTGTGCCTCTTCTGCATCATGTGTCTGCATAGGTTTCCTCCAGGTTCTCTGGTTTCCTCTGGGTCCTCGCTTACTTACTCATTCTCTAAAGCACAAACACCAATTAGATTACTCTGCATGTCTGTGGACTGTGAGGAAGCTGGAGTACCCAGACAAACTGCAAACTGAATGTGCACACTCTGACCCGAGGCGGGAATCGACTCGTGACCCTAGAAGTCCAAAGCTTTTAGGCACATGCACAAATAACCTTTTTTTCATCAAGTTTTTCTTTTGATTTTTCCAAATTTTCTCGCCAAATTTTCTAAGGCCATGCCAGCCACCTGCATCTTTGGAACTGCTAGCTCACACAGTAACACTCATGGAGGAACGCCTATGACTAGCTAGCTAGCTCCTGACTGATGCGAGAGCGCCAGAATTCATCGATCCCTCCCCCTCAGCGTGCTCGGCCAATCAGCTTTCTCTAGGCTCCTCGGCTGCAGGAGGCTACAGCATCACCTGCAATTCGAACTTGAGATCTCCAAGTAATAGGGCTCATTAGTGAAAGTTGCAGGTTTTTTAATATTCCACTTTTTTAGGGTTTTAAATATTTATTTTGGTGTGTGTCACATGATAAAAAATTCTACTGAAAAGTATTATGTTGATAAATAATGGAAGAAAAAATAAATTAAAGAAAGATGTGAAGTGAATCATCTCATCATCATTATAATCATCATCATCAGCATCATCATAACAATCTTCTTATTCTTCTTCAGTAACCAATTTGTCCGGGGTTAGGATCTTGATGGATTCACCCTCTACACCATGCATATGCGTATACACTTAGGGGAAGTTTAAATAGACAATCTAACTACTAGATATATATATAATACAGTAGGTGAGAGGAAACTGGAGAACCTAAGGGAAAAGAATAAAAACAAAGTAAAACAAAGAATATGGAGAAAAAGAGAGGTACCTGGACGAACCTGGAGCACCCTGAGGATATCAGAGAATCTAGACAAAACCAGTAATAATGAAGTAACCTTGAAGGAAACCCGAGAACCTGGATAAAATCAGAAGACCCTGGGGAAACCAGATGCTCTGATGGACAACAAAGAACAGTATATAGAGTATATATACAGTATATAAAACAAAGATAAAGTGGACAAAACAAGTGATCACAAAGCAAACTTGAAGGAAACCAGAGAACCTGGAGAAAACTGGAGAACCCTAAGAAACCAGGGAACATGGAGGAAACCAAAGAAGCCAGAGGAAAACCCAAAAAGAAACCAGTGAAGACAGATAGAGACTGTGCATTCAACCCAGAGAAAACCAAAGAACCTGGAGGAAACCACAGAAGGTGGCGGAAACCAGACAACCTGAAGGAAACCAGCGAACTGGGGAAAAATCCCAGCAGAACATTTAAAGGGAAAAAAAGTATGCAAAGAATCCAACGTAAAACAGAGAACCAAAATGGAAAACCGAGAAGTCAGACAGAAAACAGAGAACGTGGAGGAAACTGCAGACCCCAGAGGACACTAGATAATCCAGAGGAGAGAACCTGTAGGAAACCCAGCAACTTGAAGAAAACTAGATAACCTAAAGAAAACTAGTGAAGCCAGGGGACACCAGGAAGCAAGAGGATACCAGACAACTTTGAGAAGAAAAAAAAACCCAGAGGAAACTAGATCACCTGGAAGTACACAAATAACTCAAATGAAACTGAGATGAGAACGAGAAACTGAGAATGTGTGAGTTTAAGTGAACTTCTATTCTGAAGCGAGAACGCCTGGTGTCTTTGTGCTTCTGTAACCAACTTAATTAATATTTTATGCTTAATTTGGCTGCCTAATTTGCATTCATCAACTCGCTGCACATGCTTTCAAATCTAAATAAATTTTAAAAAAAACAAGGAAAAAACTGAAGAGATAATACATTGCTGATTAAGACTACATTACCCATGAACCCTCACTGTTAACGAACACACTTCCGGGATATATATATATTTTTATATATATATATATGAGCTTGCCGTGGTTATATTGTCTTCCATGTCGGTCATTAAAACAAAACATGGATTAAACTATATGATTTTGTTCACGCTGGATTAAGAGACACTATTTGTGCACGTTTGTTCGCTTTTGTATTGTGTGTTTTTTTTTTTTTAAATTTAGCATTGAAGCTAGCTTGTATGCTTAAAAGGGCAACGGAGTAGAGCTGGTGGGCCCCACTCCCAAAGAAACCAGGTAAACACGCAAATAGCTACTTAAAACAGCAATATAGTGTTTGTTTAAGCAGGTTGTAAGCATTATGTGTATGGTTTCTAAGTGTTATTTGACATTTTTTTGTAGCGAAATTGTTTAAATCGGGGTAAATTAAATGAACAGGAAAATGGCTGCGTTGAAAATAGCACACGTACTAAATAGTACGGTTAAACAGTGCGCAGCTACACGGCTGTAGACACTACGTAGTACGCTAGTATGCAACGGTCGATTGTCACCATGGCAACCTGTAAGCACGTGATCCTACCGGCCTAGCATACAGCTAAAAGGCATTATGTTCCTAAGCTAGTTATTTATATGAGGTGTTAAATTAAATAAAAACTTTAAACTAATATATTAACTTCAGTGACTGTAGCTTTTAATTTTATTTAATAGTAGTATTAACACTGGGTTGTTGTTAGAGACAGAAATCACCTTGTCACATCCCAATACGATATTATCACGATACCTCCCTGTCAATTCGATAAAAATTTTTGATTCTATAAGAATCATGATTTCATAAATATCCAGATTTGATTTTACATTTTCCCCGATTTAGTTAAAAAATTTAAACCTTAAAAAAAGTTTAACGAATAATGAAATGTAGCCCATTCCTTATAACATTCGTTTTCTCAGCATTTAAACAATACAAACTAACTTCACATGCAAGAGTTTAACATTTAACTGTTAACTGGGCAACACGTATCTCTGTCATTGGTATTTCTAAACAAACTTATCATAAATAATTCACTCCTACCACACGAGATGAAAATGTGTAAATAGTTCAGAGTGCGCCACCTGCTGAAATATAAAGAACCGCGACGTTTTACCACCTCAAACACCTCCAAAGTCTTAAAAGTCAACTCAACTCAGTGAGCACGCGGGTTGAGCGGCTGGCACACAGGTTTTTAACGCACTCAATTTTCAACTAATTAGCGCTTGTAGTGTTATTAGACGTAAGTGTGTGTAATGAGTGGGTTTGAGACTAATTTCCTCACAGAGTTTGTAGAAAAAGGCAAATTTTTACGCTTGTGCGCCACTCGGAATCTGTAGCGCTCAGTTTATATCTGAGAATCTATCTATTATATCTAAAGGATCGTTTATATCTGAGGCTGATCAGCTGATCACATGAACAGTCAAACTGAAAACCAGCCAATTTTAGTCACTGGCTGATCAACAGGTGAATCTCTATTGTAAATGTTAAAATAATTTTTCATAACTAAATCAATTTCCCCCATTTCTAGATAATTACAGATAATATAATATACATATAATTTTTTATTTATTATTTTTTTTATGAACACTAACACTGTAATGCAAGATGTCCACCAAATTGGAAGTACCTGAACAAACAAACGACATTTAGTCTTTGTAGCCATTATTTTAATTCTGAAATTAATACCTATGAACTATGAAATTAAGTATTAAATATATATATATTTAGGCTTTAAGGTGATTTATTTATAGACATACATAGTATTTCTTTACATGGGACATTTTAATTGTGTTTTTCTCAGTGTAGTACTGTATTATGATGTTAAGGGATAAGAATAATCTCAAATGATTTCAGCAATTAATTCCATGTTTGACAAAAAACATGGAAGAAAACATTATAAATAGTGAGTTTACGTAGCAGGCGGCACGATAGTGTAGTGATTAGCGCAGTTGTCTTGCAGCTCCCGGGTCTGGGTTCATGGAGTTTGCATGTTCTCCCGGTGTTCTCCCGGTTCGCTCAAATTGCCTGTAGTGTGTAAAAGAGTGTCTGACTGTGCTTATGTGTGTGTGTGCCCTGCGATAGCTTGGCACCCTATCCAGGGGGTACCCTGGCTTGTGCCCTAAGTCTCCTGGGATAGGCTCCAGGCCCCCCCGTGACCATGTATACAGGATAAAGCGGTTTAGACAACGAGTGAGTTTCCGTAGAAAGGGCTGTTAGTTTTCACCTAGCATGTAAATCACACAACCGGTTTTCACGAAGGGTTTATGTATTGTTTCATTTGTCTTTTATAAGAAAAATGTAAAATTTTATATATCTTGAATAGTGTTTCTAAAAATAGAAAAAAATCTAGACAGGACATGCCTTTAAAAGAGAAAACCCACGAGCAACTTGATCAACCTGTCATATTCTAATAGAGCTCAGGGTCAGGGTGTTTTTCAAGCAATAATGCTGCTTATCATTTGAATCATTATAATAATAATAATAATAATAATAATAATAATAGAGGGTAAATGCCATATTTGCTAAATTTGACATGGAGATATAACAGCAGGAATGGACCTGAAGTATGATGTTTTGAGTAAACCAATATACAGTAGCCACTTTCAGAAATGGAAGGTAACTGAATACGTGTTTCTGTATTTAATTACATATTTCATGTATTTGTACTTTACTTTTCTGCTACTGTATTATACCTATAGTATACATACAGTAGATTTGAACAAGTGGAAGTGATTAAAAAGAAACAGAAGAGGGCCAACAATGGATCCTTGTGGAACACTGTACAGAAACACTTAATTCTTTTTTTTTCTTTTTTTGTATTGAAATCAACCAGAGTATTTATCATAAAGGTGAGAATATCAACCCTGTAATGATTTAGAAGAATTAACAGTATGAAAAGCACCATTTATTTAATCCTAATCAGCACTGAGTCCTTATTAACTCTCTCGTCATTCACATTTCTCCTACAGTGCATTTATTTGTTCTCTCCATCATGGCATCGAATAAAGAGGCTCAGCGCAGACAGCGGCGTAAGGAGCTGGACGCTAGGAGGAGCAAGTTTCGCATGCGTCTCGGCTCATGGCCGGAGAGCTGGAGTAAACTGAAGGATGAGCTGGGGTTCTCACAACACTCAGAGCTTGCACAGTTCCTGCTGGACAGGTAAAGATGAAGAAATGAAAAGAAATAAGGATCACTGAGGACAGTACGGACCTCAGACATCATATCTGTTTTTTATGTGTTTTTAAATGTTGTTCTTACAGACTTCAGGCTATCATCGTAATCTATGAAAGCTCGATTGTCTGGAGTAAAACAAGGCCAAAAGTGTGTTTCTTGAGTGAACGGTTGAAGTACGATGTGGCTGAGGTCTATGAGTTATATCACATTTAGTGAATCATGTGCTACCCTATTTTGTCTACCAGGTTGTTTGATTTTTAAAATTAGCCAACATTGGTGGCTCAGGTGGTTGAAGGTCTGGGTTGGTGAATTGAGGGTCGGGAGTTTGGGCTCCACAGGTTGCTAATGTTGGGCCGTTGGGCAAGGCGCTTAATCCAATACCCATGTGCATTGCAAGTGGAACACATTGATGTAAAGGATGATTCATGGAAATTTTTAGAGTGGTCAGTGAAAGGGTCTGGACCAAAGGACAGCATTCAAAGCACCTCCACTTAATTAGAACGGCCGAACAAAATAAAATGTGCTCAAAGAAATATTCTAGATCTCTTACCAATGGGTAGTTGAGGTCCTTCCACAGTCCTTTCATTGACATGCTGATTGGCTAAAAGACTTGTGGTGCAAAACCTACACGCAATGAGTAAGGCTACTGTGTCATTTATTTATTTTGTGATCATATTTTGTGTACTGTATGTGTGTATAATTAATAATAATGATTATTATTATTACATGATTTATAACACTATTGTGATTACTATTATTGCAATTTATAGTGGTGGCTATTTACACTATAGTATTTGTGGCAGAGGTTTTTATGGGACTTTTTAATAATAAAAAAATTATCCTTTATACTGTAAATATTTTTCAAAACAAAATTATGAAATTTATGGAATCTGACTTAAACAACATTTTTTTTTTTAGTTTTATAGCAGCTATAAACAGTCATACACCTACTGGTCCATATCATATTTTTTCCTCATATAATGTTAGTAAGACAAAAATGCAGCTTGTCATGTTATAAAGAAAGCTTTCCTGCATCAGAAAACCTCAGTGCTACAAAGTGCTCACACTGGAGACTCCTTCCTTAATTAATTAATAGTAGTATAATGTTTATTATAGCAATGTAGTCAATATTGTGGTGTTTGTAATTTGTAACAAATGCTGGCATAAATGTGACATTTGCATGTGAATCTGATTTATGATTACTTGTTTTTTGTTTTATTTTTCCCAACAGTTACTCCTGCAAAGTGTGCAGCACATGTTCCGGTACTGTACAGATCATTCTGCCCTTTATGAGTGTTTGGAATACATTTTTTATTTTATTTTATTTATTTTAATTAATTTATTCATTTATGAATTCATTTATTTTTATAAAGTTCCATCTAGCACTCAAATGAAGGGACCGCATACATTTTTAATACATGATTTCAGAAAAGGTTCTGAATAAAATTCCTTTATGAAGCAAGAACCCTTAAACCATGCAAGGAACCCTGAAGAAATCCATTTTTCAGCTCAGAATATTCCTTTGTCTCATGTAGGTGTCAGAAAAGAAGTAATCTCAGTAACTTTGGCTTCCCTGGATCAGCTCATCCTCCTGGTTCACAGTCACGGACAAGAGTGCCCTTTGACCCCGAGCCTGCGGTCTGACCCACACAGACAGGAAGTGAAGGAGAGACCTCTGGAGGAAGATCCTGAAACGTCCCTGAGGTCATCTGAAGCAATTGGAGCCAAACAGTGTCTTACGTACGTCTGTGAAGGCGGACACACATTCACCTGGCGTCTGATACACACGGAGGAGGACGATGATGGAGACAAGAGTAAAGAAAGAAGTGCAGCTCCATCAGGAGGGAGGAAGACCAGAGAACGACGGAGGAAAGGAGAGAAACAGGAAGGGGTGTGTAGAATGAGGAGCAGGAGGAACACGAAAGGGAGATCTGACTCTGACGAAAGGATGGACGGATTCAGGCAGAGCGATGAGACAGAGAGAGTGGAAGAAAATCAGGATGCAGGTAACTTACAGGATATTTATTTATTTATTTATTTAAATGTCCTCCGTAGAATTCTGACATTTCTGACATTCTTCTAGACTGTTTGTATCAGAGCAATGCAATGCAAGATGAACAGGATGCAAGTTCACAGGAAGGAAGTGAGATGGCGCTTCTCCTCTCGTCCTTAAAGTACAGGTACAAGGTTTAACAAAAACGTAAATAAACAAGCACAAAAATACATGAAGTCTTCTAATCTAATGTTAGGGTCTAAATAACAATTAGGACAAAACATTGGATCTTTTTATTATTCCTTTATAAACTATATTGGTTTATGTAAACACTTTTATACATCAACAAAGATGTAATAGTTGAGTTAAAACTTATGCATACTAAGTTCTGGATTCTGATTGGTCAGAAGGTGATGATTAGTTTTCTGTAATAATGCTAGCTCGGACACGAGCGCAGCGGTGGAAAATTTGGGAACGCCAATTTGCCTAATCTGCATGTCTTTGGACTGTGGGAGGAAACCAAAGTACCCGGAGGGAACCCACCAAGCACGGGGAGAACATGCAAACTCCACACAAACAGGGACAGGAATCGAACCTGGCCGGGGTGCCGCTTGATTCTGTGTCTCATTCTTCACTAAATTAAATATTGCAAATGTTGGCAAATTGCTAAAGAATAAAGAGGAGTCGCTTATGTCACTTCCAATAATTGTGTGTTTTCTAGTATATACTGTATATTAATAATATATGCATATACACATATATTCTACTCTCTTCATTGTTTGCAGAAGAAAAGCGATTCTGTGACAATTTTTCAGGTTTTAACAGGATGATAAAATTTAAATGCCTTGGTGTTGTATATAGATATTATTGTATTAAGTACATAATGTACAGTATATAGTAGGGATGGGAATCACCTGGAAGCACCTGATACCATATTATCACGATACACACTGTAGGCCAACTGGGTTTGTTCTGCGGTTCTTTAAGTATCATCATTAGGTTACTAATCTGTACAAACAATTTGCTCTTACTGCACAGGATGCTATGCTGCCTGCCAGTGTGTGAATTGTTTAAAGCATGCCACCTGTAGGATTATGGAGGAGCTGTCATATTTTTACGACTCAAATGCAAACATGTAAAAGTTAAAATCTATTTTTAAAAATAAATTTTGGAGTCAGTGTGGTGATACATGAAGCACCACACAGAGGAAGTGCGATACGTAACTGAATCGCATATCTTTCCCCCATCTCTAGTGTACAGCTAGACGTACAGAATATGTTTATACGCACAGTGCATTATTGTATTTTTTCTGCACATCTCCTGACAGCACTGAGACTGAGACTGAGGCCAATGACTGTCAAACTACCAGAGGAGAAATCCAGGACTCTGTCGATAAAAGGTTTGTAGCCTGCTTTTCACTTCAGATTTCATTTTATGGATTCAGTATCACCCATTATCAAGTCCACTGTAAAGGCCACTTCTAAATTGAAGCTCCCTTTTGCTCGTTTAAATTTTTTCTTTCTGTACTTAGTAGAGATTTGAATCACCAAAGACCAGCCGGTACGATATTATAACGATACCTAGGAGCTGATTCGGTCTGTATTGCGATTCTGTTAATATCATGATTTTATAAATATCCCAATGGAATATAAGTTTTTTAAATATATATATTTTGTTAAAACTTAACAAATAGTTTGCTCGAGCTGTCTGCTAACGTGTGAGTAGCTTAGAGCACCACCTGTAGGATGATAGAGGAAGTGCGACATTTTAGTAGCTGAAATGGAAATGTCATGGGTTAAAAAATTATTCTAAAATAAATTGATTCTGGAATCAGTGAGGTGAAAAATATTAATTAATAGATTTTTTTGCTTTTTTTATTCATTGCTTACGGAATAGTGCTAAGTAATATGCTTTAAGATGAATAACTGAATATGTCTAAGCGTTTCTAGGATTTTCAATTAAGGGGGGCTCACCCCCCATAGATGTTTAACACATATTTGGCTTGTTCAGAATCAGTACTCAAATGAGTCTTCTTGATCACACACGCTGT
>JAOVVB010199136.1:0-10913 GCA_028570985.1 Heterobranchus longifilis
GGAGAGCCCTTACCCCCCACCGCCCATAGGTCACGAGGTCACCCTAAAAACAGAATATAGGTTAGGTTTTTTAAGAAGGTCGACTGTGCACCCACTCTGTGAAGGCCATGCACAGTCACAAGCCTGGACTGTATTAATATGCTGGTGAGGATTTAATCATCTGTGTGTTGCAGAGACTCAAAGATGCCAAGTGCGTCATTGTCTGATTCTGCCAGGAGGGGTGAGGGCATGTGTGTGTATGCAAGAGGAACATTACGTTTTTTTTTTTTTTAAAGGATGAATGCTTCCACTGCCAGTTTGCTCTTCCTGAGCTCTGAGTTGTTTTGAGAACTGATTCAGGTGAATTGTTTGAGGGGATGAACGGCCCGAGTTGGCCGGCTTCTGAGGCAGAATTTAGTCGACAGCCAAGAAACACACAACTCAACCAAAACAGGAAGTGCTTTGGCAGGTTCTCCAAGAAGACTGAAACACACCGAACCAACTTCTAACACTATAATTACCAGCTTAGCAATGGAAAAAGGACTCGACTTTAACCCAGATTGTCACCATAAACAAGCTTGTTAGCATCAAAACGGTTTAGGTTGGAGACATAAACAACAACGTTGCTGTATGCAGGAAAGTAAACAGGAGAGTCCTCAGACCTCCTCCGACCCCTGGACGTTTGGCAGAGCAGTGTGTCGGAAAAGATGTCGAGACAGAAACAGGAAAGGCAGACATACTCTGAGTGTGGATGGACGTATCCCTGTCAAAACACACCGTACTGACCCCTGCACCCAAACGAAACTGTGGCTGCACACGGCTGGCCAGACACACAGAAGACAACAAACACAACCAAACTACTCTAAATAACCAAACCAGTATAGAGCAGGATATTCAAATAAGCAAAGTGTTGAAACAAAAAACAAAAGTGAGCATGTCTGACAGGGAAGTGCAAAAACACAGTGGCAATGACTCATGTTAAGTAGTTTGATCCTTTCCAGTACCGTGCACTCGGTACACCATTCAAGATTTGGAGCTGTGCGTGCTGCCACTTGCCAAACATGCAAGAAGGAAGAATTGCGAAATGGGAGAGTAGAATAGTTGTCACTTCATATAATTATCAAACAACAGAGTAAATATAGAAGCCACACAAATAAAAAAAAAACACAACAAACAGGCAGCACTAATATGGACTACATGGCAATTTTAAAAACATCCCATTTTGTCCCACTCAAAATACACACTGAATGTAGTTTGAGAAATGCAACACCTGCATCTGTGTATTTCAGCACAGGCACAGTGTGACAGAAGTAGGGCTGAACAATTAATCCAAATTTTATCGAAATCGCAATATGGCCTACTGCAATTATCAAATTGCAGGAGACGCGATGTTTGTTAAAGGCAAAATGTGTGTCGAAATACCATTTTAAATGTAATGATTAAAAGCAGAGATGTCCCGGCCTACACGTCATATTCTACAGACTTAAGATCTTAACTTAACATCTCTGTTTGGTACAGATGCTCACAAAAACATCACACCATAATCATTTTAATATGTTTTTCTTTTTTTTTCTTTTTTTTAAAATTGTATTTTTATTGGGAAAAGATCGATTTACAGAAACATTTAGAATACAGCATTTCCCTTTCCCCTTTTTTGTTTAATATGTTTTTCAATGAAAATTAGAATAGTAATGTAAAAATTACCATTCCCTCTCATATCGCAAAGCGTATCGCAATTGCAATATCAGTCAAAAATAATCACTTTCTTATCAACACAACATTTGAGCCTGCATGTCTGTCGCTTGTTGTGAAAACATTTGCTTTGGCAGGAAACAACATCAGACTATTCATCCAACAACAGAGAGGGTGTGTCTGGTATTTGTGCATTGGGTGGTGTGCCACATTAAATAGCTGCCATACTGCATTTCAGCGGATGACACCAACAGCTGCCAACAAGGCTGCTTAATCAAAAACACCTGTAGAGAGACTGAAAACTATTTAGTTTTCACTGTTCATTTCAAAATAAGCAAAGCATAAAAACAGTGTCTGTACACTGACAGAAAAAAAAAGTAATTACACATTAAAAATGTAAAGCTGACAATGGTACTATGACAGAAAAGTTCACTTTTCCTCCACATTCTTCCCTATTTGTCACCTTCTGAATATGTAATAGATTTATTAGAGCTGAAACAATCACTCAATTAGTCGATCAAGAGAAAATTAAGCAGCACTCTTTAAATCACAATTTTGATGATGTAGGCTAATAATCATTATATTTTTATGTAAAATTGCCAAGGAATTAACTGGTTTCAGCAATAATGTTGGCAGGGCTGCAACTAATGATTTGTCTACCAATTATTTTACAGATAGAATAATAATTTGGTACATAGAATTTCCTGAGTCCTTGGTGATGTCTTCAAATGTCTTGCATTGTCTCACCAACAGTCCAAAACCCAAAGATATTAGGTTTACGATGATGTTATTTTAAAAAGCGAGACAAAAACAGCAAACCCTCTCAGTTCTTACATTTTGCTTTTAAAAAGTGACATAAATGGGGGCGGCCCGATAGCCGAGTGGTTTGGGCGCATACGGGCACAGGTGCCCTTATTATTACTTATTTTTGGCCATTTTATGCCTTTATTAGATAGTTGTAGGAGAGCTACAACTATCTAATAAAGTCTTTTTAAAAAGTGACATAAATGACTGATTATTACCAAAATAGCTTTTAATTAATTTTCTATCGATTGACTAATCGATTAATCATTTCATTTTTTGTTGGGTTTTGGACTGCTGGACGGACAAAACAATCAATTTCTATGTCAACTTGGGAAATTGTGTGATAGACATTTCTTAGTACTGTCTGACATTTTATGGACCAACCAATCAAGAAAAACAGATTTCATAAATGTAAATAGTCATTAGTTGCAGCTCTATAATTATTAGTTTTTTTTGCCAGTGTGCAGGCATGTTTATTTCAAGCCTGTCTGCAACTCATTCCTCACTTGTAGGTGCATGCTAAAGGTCATGCCTGCGGTCAACAATAACAGCTGAGGTCGGCATCTCTCGATGTCAGCTGAAGCCGGTTGGCACGGTTAATGTTTTGGTTTCGTTACGGAAAATTCAACAGCGCTCTGATCCAGAACCTTCCAGCAGCCACAGCAACCACTGAAGAGATCAGTCTGCCAGTCACTTAAAGGGGCACTTAGTTACACTCAGGTAGGTCATGTTAGATAATCCAGCTGTCCCCCCCACCCACACACACACACACACACACAAACAGAATCCATTGATGCTTGAGAAGTGAACCAGTAGAGGGGAGGGGATTATGCAACCAGACTGATGTAGGCCAGTTGATGCCTTCAGCTGACATGGCCATGGCCGTAACCGTCAGAGAGCTAATAAGCTAATAAAGTCACTGCTCAGGCTCACAGTATCAATGGACTGCTCCCTCTCTGTGGGTCAGATCATAACATAACCACTGAGGACAAAAACAAGGCATATGCCTGTTTTTGGAAAGAGAAAGGGAAAGAAAAACACACAGGCTACAATTTATCCAGGTAATTGCTCATGAAATTATTCATCTTAGGTCTACCTTACTATCATTTCTCACATTAAAAAAGAAGAAAAAGAGACATATTACTTCCATAGTGACATCTAGTAGGACTACTAAGCAATAGGATGAACATCCAGTACAAAATACAAGCAGTATAAGGTCACTATGCTGTAAAAAAGGTCACAAATTGGAAAGGTGAAGGTAATACATGCCACTACCTTCAGTACGTCATGTAAAGTGGTAGAAAAGCCGACCCTATTGCTCGACTGTAAAACGTCGCACTCAGTGTGTATCTTGGTTGCAGTTATTTGACAACCTTATCATAAGTATGTGGTGTGTTTATGAAGAAAAAAAAATCTGATATTATAAAACGTTCAAATATCGATATTGGTATTAGCCTGAAAAAAATAGAAAATAAAATCAGTTAATCCTCTTATTTAAGGAGATGGAACCATGTTGTGGATTGATTGTCTGTCCATGGACTAATCCATTAATTGACTTATCATTACAGCGCTAGTTGTAAGGAGTGCATTTTCTCCAGTAGGCCCTGAATCACTCTCTTTAGTGTTGAAACACTAAAGAGATTAGTTTAGCAACATTAATCAATTAATCATTGAAGTCACTCATTAATCAAAGATGTCTAACATTTGTCTTTTCCAGTTACTTGAATGGGACTATGTACAACTTTTCTCTAATTAATATCTTTGTAAATGACATAACATGTAATATATTTGGGCCATTTTACAGATACAACGATACATCAACTATTCAATGAAACAATCAACAAATTGTTGAAGCACTATGTCTTACAGTATGTGAGCAAACAAGAAACAACTTGCAGGTTCCCGGAAGAAACAATGATACTTGGGGGGGGAACAAAATCATACTTGGGATTTAAACTACAAAAATGCGTTGTAATGGGGACTTGCATTAAAAAAAAACCTATCCTGGCTGGGGTTCAAAGTGTGGTCTGGAGACCTTCAGTGGCCTTGCAGCCCCCCACATCCACCACTAAAATGAGCAATCGTTCATTTCACTTAAACTTTGCACAGTCATAATAAGTTCAATCATGCTTTTTGTTGTACACTCAGATAAAAACATTATCAAACTGCGCCTAGTGTATCTCTCTGAATGTTTATCATCCGCAACATCCAACTCTACATGTGACAGTAAACAAAAACATTGTATAAAAACAGTTATCCATCTCGATGTCAGTGTGCAAACAAAAACGAGCAGCTCGTGCTCATGTCATGTTTGTTTACAGCGCCCTATCTGTCAGTGTTTTTTTTTTCGCAGTTGTTTTCCTGCTACACTTTTGCGAGCTAGCTAAAAGTAAATTACTTTAACAAGCACAACTCTCTATTAAAGTTTGACAGCCTCACATCATCTACGAATTTGACTGCCATCGACAAACAACCACCCCTGTTTCTTTGAATGTTTAAGAATATTAGTTAGCATCCTCCTACCTTTCCTCTGTGTTCAGCATGATAGCTTCGAGGAAACACGGGTCTTTAGGTCCTTTTTGACAACTAAAACAATTACTGTTCGATAAAAACTCGACAGAAAAGTTCACCATCCGTAAATTAAAACAAAACCTTGCAACGGTAAAAGTATCTAGTGTTTATGGGAGAGATAGCAATGACTTCCACACTTGGCTCTGCAGCAGCGACTCTGCGGTCTACAGCAGCAAGGAGGGGGGTATTTATAGCTGCAGCAAGGCATCATGGGTAATCCATTTCAGGAAGTGAGGCTGTTTTTTTCCCCTTTAATAATAATAATAATAATAATAATAATGTTTTTATTATTATTATTATTATTATTATTATTATTATTATTATTATTATTATTGTTATTGTTATTATTATTAACTTTATTTAGAGAGCACTTTTCATACAAAATGTGTAACTCTACAATAAATAAAAAGCAACACATTAAAACAAGGCCAAATGGACAATACAATTAGACAATAAAAAGACAGTCGATGATACAATATATAAGTGAAAATAAAAAACAGAGACCATTAAGAATAATAAAAATGAGAGAATTAGTTGAAAATAATAAGGATGACATTACTTAAAAACCAAGTTAAATAAATATGTTTTCAGCTGTCGTTTAAAAATGTTCACAGAGCCTGCATCTCTTATAGCTTTTGGTAGGGTATTCCATAATTTTGGAGAAAACTTTTTTGATGCTAATACTTTTGTACTCTTAATTAAGTAAAATTTTGAATGCAGGACTTTTACTTGTAACAGAATATTTCTACACTGTGGAATTACTACTTTTACTTAACTAGAAGTACTTCTTCCACCACTGATACATACACACTTTATTAGTCGATGTATTTACCAGACACTCTGAATTGTACCATTGGAATATTTTAACTAGAGTAAGTAGAGTAGTTTCCCTGGCTAACATTTGTTTATTTTTTAGTCAAGTAAAATGTTGAATTAAATTAAATTACATTACATTAGATTCAACCCCATGGTCATTGCACAGACTAAGTACCAGTACAACAAAATACAGTTTTGTATTTAACCAGTATGTTTATTATGTACTGTAAAAAAATATATTTTGTCTTGAATCTAAATATGCCTTGAATATTGTAGTTTAGATTCTTTTTTTCCCCAGTGTTTGTTATAAGGTGTCCTTAAATAACATGTTATAGATTTAGTATTTTGAGTTATTTGCCCTGAGGGATTGACCTACTTCTATAGCTTTTTTCCTCTCTAAATCAGTGCTCTGCAGGATTAGCTTACTTGTGGCGTGACTGAGGTGTTCTGCATGCAGACCCTCTCTTTTTTTAGCTACTCATTGATTTTGCCAACAGCCATGTTGCACACTTTATTTTAGGGACTGAAGGACAGTTTTTTTTCATCTTATAGGGCACTTTTGCAGCCTTTATGACATAAAATCCCTCATTTTCTCTTAGTTTAATTCTCATCCATGGCTCAAAAATGGTATTATTACTTGAAAATGACATGTTATCCTCTCATCGAGAGCTGCAACGATTAGTCGATTAATCAATTAGTCGATCGACAGAAAATTAATTGGCAATTATTTTGATAGTCGAATAATCATTTTAGTAGCAAAACATCTGCTGGTTTCATGCTTCTTAAATGTGAGAATTTAATGTTTTTCTTTGTCATGCATAATAATAAACGAAATTCAGATTTTTCGAGTGTTGGTCAGATAAAACATATAATTTGAAGAAGTCGCCTTGGGAAATTTCACAGGGCATGTTTCACTATTTTCTGACATTTTATTGACAAAATGATTAATTAAGATTAATCGATAATGAAAATAAGTTGCAGCCCTACTCCCATCAAGTTCCTTAAAGCTGAAAATGAATCTCAATGTCTTAAAATGTTGATCGTTTTCCTTATGTAAGAATCACACTTTAAATATATTGCAAGAAACATCTCAAATACATGCTTACGGTAAATAACTCTAAATACTGAGTCATTTATCTCAGTCTAGCTTATTTGCAGCACAATTGCCATGCTAACACTGTCCTATCAAATTCTCAATCCAAACAGTTACTGTTTGTGGTGCGATTACTTGAAAAGTCTGGTGAAAACCTGAGGAAGAGAAACTTGTGTTGCAAGATAAATACGGAAGGAAAATTGAAACATTTGCAGACTAAATTTACTCTGAAAGTATTGCATTGATTGTGGCAGCAAACAGTCCCATATTTCCTTCAAATGTGGGGTAATGAAGCTAAACGTATAATCACAGTTTCAGCAGTTTTGTGGGCCTGCATACCCTCAAAACTGCTCCAGGGCCCTGCATTAGGGTTGACCTTGACCTCTGACCCCTCTGAAAAAAAACCTGTGTAGATCAACGTGAACTAGCGAGAGAGAGAATAACTCTTGAGTCCTTTTCTTCCTCTAAAGCTGTCCATCTGTCCTTCGCAGTGGGCATCTTCTGGCCCAGACTCTCAGCCTGAATCTGAACATAGACCCAGTTATGTAAGGAGGAACGGAAAAGAGCCCCCGTGCCAAACAGATTATCCGATTAGTAACAAGATAGCAGCCCAGCTACTTGATCCTGGCACATCATAGCATTAATGTTGGCGGTCCATCTTGCCTGGGTAAGCAGGGGACACGGGGGTCATTGCCACCATGGAACAACAGCACCCTCATCATGATGTAACAGTGAGTGAAACCCGCCGCAGGGGTCTGTGTCCAGTAAATGTGTCCACCAGTAGAGTCAAGAGTGACTTAGTGCATTTCCAACATTTAGTTGAAGGTCATTAACTTTGCAGAATCTACATTTCAACTTTGTCTCCATCTCCATCTCCATCTCCTCCTCTGTGAGATTTACTAATGATAGTTAAGGATAATGTTTGTTTCCCAGATTCAACACCTCGGTGAACGTCATGAGAAGAGGCAGCATCCCAAACAGTCACACAAGGACGATCACTGAACGAGAGAACAAATTAGACATAAGGGGATAGATTTAGAGGAGGCGTGGTTGGTTTAAATCAACTGTGAAAAAAACGGTTAAGGTGACAGGACAACGAAAATTCTTCCTTGAGTGAGACATTTAACCTGCTGTACCTAAGCCACTCAGCAGCTAAACACAGCAGGGCTGAGGCTGATGGGAACATCATTAGTCAATTAGTTATTGGACAGATTAAAACTTTGGCCTGATGATGGTATCAGATTAAAAGTGAAGATACCACCAAATTCATTACAATTCATCCTGTGGGAGACATGAATGTGTGAACTAAATTTAATGGAAATCCATCCAATAGTTGTCAAGACTTTTAACTTTTAAAACCATAAATGTTAACCTCATTGTGGCATTAGAGGTGAAGTCCAGGGATCGCCAAAGTCAGTATGTGTTATCTATGGGGACCACTAATGTCTGTACAAAATTTCATGGCAATCCATCCAATAGTTGTTGAAATATTTCAGTTTGGACCAAAGTTGTGGACTGACAGTCCAACCAACAAGCTTTTAGGGATGGCAATGTCATGAGTCATGACTGACAAGAGGGCGTTGATTTAGAGAGAAACAAAATGCTGTAAAAGGAGACCAGTCCCTCAGGGAAAATGCAAAATATATTCAACTTTAGGCAACATCACACTCAACTGATGTTTAACAGATTTTTTTTCTGAAATAAACGTGCCACATAACACATACTGTACAGTATGACCTTTTTAGGTCACATAAATTAATCACGAAACAGACAAACAATAAACTTGCACTGTCTTTGGTGAAAGTGCTTTTAAAGCTTTTGCACCCTCATCTTGGTGTAAGCTACAGAATAATGCTAAAAATGAGTTTCTTTAGCATGGAAGATTACAAAAACAGGATTAAGGACTATTTGACCACTGAATGCACGTCCTGTTATTGAACACTACTACTAACTCATGTTGATGTAATTTGCCGTTTATATTGTGATTTTTTTCAGCTGCAGCTGCAGCTGCAGCAGTAACTGCAGCAGCAGCTTCAGCTGCAGCAGCAGCAACAGCAGCAACCGCAGCAGCAGTAGAAACAGCAGCAGCAGGAGGAGCAGTAACAGCAGCAGTAACAGCAGCTGTAGCAGCAGCAGTAGAAACAGCAGCTGCAGCAGGAGCAGTAACAGCAGCAGTAACAGCAGCTGCAGCAGCAGCAGCAGCAGCAGAAACAGCAATAACAGCAGCAGCAGCAGCAGCAGTAACAGCAGCAGCAGTAACAGCAGCGGTAACAGCAGCTGCAGCAGCAGCAGCAGCAGTAACAGCAGCGGTAACAGCAGCAGCAGCAGCAGCAGACAAAAAGCAATCTGAGCTGGAGCTGAAGCTCAGGTGAAAACTGAGCGTCTTAGTTTCCAGGACAAACTGTCCCTCAGCTGCCCTTCATGACCTCCAGCGCAGCGTCACAGAGTCACACACGAGATGCTGGCTAAAAAAACAAAAACATCTCTCGTGTTTCAATCTGTCGCCTCGTTGCTGATTGAGACCGACACCGCTGACCTGGTATTTTGCTTTGACCGCCGAGCTCCTCACACCGAAGACAAAAGGCAGATCATGTGAACGGCACGGGACACTCTATCTCTGCTCTGAGGATTAAATATTCAGCAGGAGCTTGGTGGCTGAAAAACAGTTGCTTAAAGAGTGTCCTCCAGATGTTGCTATTAGAAATGGCCCTCATCAGGGCTGAAGGACGCATCATTCAAACAGCAAGCATGCTTCTGTCGCACTCTTTTTCTTGTAAGCACAAGATTTTTAATTCAACAAAAACTACATTCACACTAAAGGCCCATAGTCTGTATAAAATAAGTGACAGGATTTTTTTCTTTGCTCAATTGCAGTAATTTGCTTAAGGTTTAATAGTGCAAGTTACTAAGAATTTAGGAAGGACATTCAAACTTAGTAATGGATTTATGAATAGCCTAACAGTTAACTTCTGTTGTGGCCTCAGCTCAACCTTGTTCTTGAAAATGCGTCACATATTAGAAGCTGATATGACTTTTTGTGGTTTTATTAAAAGTAGGCCTACGTGATCTCATAGTGCAGCAGCCTGCAGGTGCAGGGATCAGATTTTACATGTGCTGAAAAATAAAAAGATCATATTTCCTTATATAGGCCGACATTGTGTGTAAAAAAAACAACAACATATGTGTTACAGACTGTATGAGGGAAAACACCAGAACTTGGAACGTCAGCTTCTGAATATAGGCTACCTGTCTTCAGGTTTCATGCATGTAACTAAACGATCTCTATTACAAAGCACAAGAAAGAAGAGTGTGACGTGTGCGTGCGTGCGTGCATTACGACAGTCCCTGAACAAACTCTTGATCTATTGAATGTTTTCATTGTTCCTCTCTGGCAGCGTCCCACATTCTGTGTGGGGAGAGGTTCATTTACTCGTGCAGGTAATCACAAGCACACTCTAAACTTCATGTCCAGAATTATTTTCACACTTTTTGTTTTCAGTGGAAGTGACGATGATGATGATGATGATGATGATGATGATGATGATGATGATGATGATGATGATCGTTGTGGGCGAGGTCCTCGTCAACAATGGAGCCAAGCTTGTAGGCGTCCACAGGAAGGACACGTTGTCCGCTTTTGTTCTTCAGATGATTTGAGGTTGATTACGTTTTCTAAGTTGCATTATCGGCTGATCTACAGCAGAAAAAAAACTATGGGTGTGCATCTGAAAAACTGGGTGTGCCACATCCAATTATCTCTCACGTTACAACTCCACATATACAGGTAGATGCACGATATGCTGGTGAGCGGTTTAATGCTTTTTGGTATCTAAATATTTTTGGCATGAGATTAGGGCTACTGTAGTCTGGTGGGCTTTTTTAAGATTTGGATCGTGCAATAAGGCAGGCCTGCTCTGTTCTTTCAGTGAATGATTGTAAAGATCTACAAAGAATATGT
>JAOVVB010199147.1:0-10913 GCA_028570985.1 Heterobranchus longifilis
CACACCTGATCTACACACCTGATCTACACACCTGATCTACACACACCTGATCTACACACCTGATCTACACACCTGATGTACACACCTGATCTACACACCTGATGTACACACCTGATGACACACACCTGATGTACACACCTGATCTACACACCTGTACGACGGGCAGCTGATCCATCAGCTCATTGATCGGCGTCGGAGTAGGAACCTCCTGCAAACAGGAAATAATTAATTATTTGAATGATCGACAAAATGTCAAAAATAGTGAAAAGTCCAAAGTGACGTCTTCAAATGTTTCGTTTTGTTCGACCAGAGAGATTCACTTCACTGTCAACAGAATGTAAAAACCTGCAAATATTTTGCTTTAAAAAAACAAAACAAAAAAAACAATTAATTTCCTTTCATTATCATTTCTCAAATACTACATAAATAAAGTGAGGCGTGCTGCTCTGTGTGTGTTCCTGAACGCAGCACACTCACCTGCTTCTTTTTGGCCGTGAGTTCAGACACATAGTTGATGGCGACTGTGGAGAAACCCACTGCAGGAAAAAAACACAAAACTTAAACTTCATCTTCATATAAATGACAATCATTCATCACTTTACTGATTTTAATAATAATAGTATTATTGGTCTGATTGGTTCTACTGTTTATACCATGTACTATATATAGATATATATATATACTATAAAATATTTACATCAGGTTTAATGGTTTTATTTTACTAACAGCAGTTTAGTGTTTGCAGATAAATAGCAGGACGCTTGAATACTGTTGAACGTTAATTTGTGTTGCCGAACTTATTCATTTGAATGTGTTAAGTTATATTATATTTCAATTTTTATTTTATTTTTTACCAATAACAAGGGAAACTTTAATAGGGAGATTTTTAAATGGAGTCTGGTCTAATGATTTATTGTATTTTTATGAGGAACATCAGAACATATGGACCATCATTACTCAATCATAAATTAATACATTATTGTCTATAATTAACAAACGTTTTATTTACACAAAAAAAACATGTTATGGGTTTTGTTTTTAGACAGCCTGTTTTATCAAAAAGTAGGAAAACTTTAAGACTGATGTAAAGTTTTCACAACTTTACAGTCCAAATCAGCAAGGCCTTTCTATAAATAAAGTTAATTTATTGGTACATAGATATTGACGAATTCTTCACTCGTTCTTATTTGATTTAATAATGTGTTAAGTTCTATTCTATTCTATTGTTTACCAATAACAAGAGAAACCTTAAATGGAGAGATTTTTAAATAGAGTCTGGTGCAATGATTTGTTGTCTCTTTACGAGGAACAATTACCTATATGATAATTTACCAAAAGTTGTATTTACAAAAGACGTGTTATGTTTTTGTTTTTAGACAGCCTGTTTTACTAAAAAAAATAATAATAATAATAAAATGACAGCTTTTCTGGTGAAAAGTTTTCAGCAGGTTTTCTGACAGCAAGAGCAAGACCTTTGTATAAATATTAGGTTTATTGAATAAATATGGGATTTATTGATTCGTGTCTATTGACGAATTCTACAGTGGCTCTTATTTGATTGAAGAATGTGTTAAATTGTGTTCTATTTCAATTCTATGTTTTACCAATAACAAGGGAAACTTTAAATAGTGACATTTTTAAACGGAGTCTGGTGCAAAGATTGTTTCCGGTTTTTTAAGCTCTTGAACTGCATTCACTGTTGAAATAAGTAACAGGCTGATCCACCAAATGTCGAAGTAAAGAATTAGCTGAACACAAACACACAAACGCATCCATAAAACTGTGATCCAAGTCTCAGCTAAGTGCTAGGCGAGTTAGCGGCCCGGTACACCGAACGACACCGAACCCCCGCTGTAAAACTGCTGTTTTTAGAGGTAAACTAAAGAGACTCACGGTGAGCTGCTGTCTCTATCATACCCTGCAGTCGGCTCTTATCTGCAGAATAATTCAGATTTAAATCCATAAACACAGACATTATGCTGCTGCTGATGCCCTCAGCTCTGCAGATCTCCAACACGTGTGGAGCCGAACGGCCTGCTGGGAACTGTAGTCCTTCCCTTTAAACAACTGTAGGTGGATGTTTCTCATAGTTCCTGAAGGGGGCAGAAATACCCCTGCTGCCAAATAACAGAGGAGAAGAAGAAAAGGTCACAGAGAGCTCCCGGTGAAGAAGAGAAGCAGCTGCAGGTATCTAAACAAAACAGACACAATATATACATTACTATTATACAGTACACACTGCTGTGTATTTAAACCATATACTGTATAGAATATTAAACACACAACACCGTACATCTGGTAACTTGTAGCTCTGAGGTCCGTTCTTTGAGTCTTGTTTTGCGGATCATTTCATACCAAACTCCATTCAAAATCTGACAACTTTATGACACTCTTCTTTTCGGTAAGTATTCGTAATCCATACTGCCCGCTGTAATGTCAGCGTACATCTGATACACGTGGTAGCACAAAGCTCAGGTTAAAACGAAGAGAATGTCAAACATGTATTATTGTTTCACACATTCCACCAATAACTCCGTATGTTATGGAAGAAAAATCTATGAACTGTAATAGCATAAATGTATTTCTGCTGAAATACGAGCAGCTTGTTTGATTAAATATGCGCCGAAATTACCACTGGACCCTGGAGATTCATATATGTATCTAAAATGATATTGCAATTGTAGTAAACTGTTATGGAAAACAAAACAGTCTTAAATGCCATATTTTTTTCAAGGGGATTCGGCATTGTTGTCTCTCCACACATTGAACTTCCCCCCCTGCTAAGCTAACAGTTTTCCCCCCACATTCTTTTTTCCCACCACTGTTTTGCCTAGTCCCCACCCTACTATGCTGCTAGCCCCGCCCTCCTGTGCTGTGATTGGCTAGGTATAACCCTAACTCTGTCGTCTTTGGCTTAACCCTACCACCTCTGACTTTTGACACGCTGACCCTACGAGTACTAGCCAATCACAGCACAGCAGGGTGGGTCTATGGTGAAACAGTGGTAGGGGAAATAAATCTGTTTCCCCCTGCTCCCAATCTCTGTGCTAAGCTAGGCTAACAGTTTCCCCCTGCTTCCAGTGTTTGTGCTAAGCTAGGCTAACAGTTTCCCTCTGGTTCCAGTCTTTGCGCTAAGCTAGGTTAACAGTTTTCCCCTGCTTCCAGTGTTTGTGCTAAGCTACGCTAACCTTTCTCCTGTGCTTCCAGTCTCTGTGATAAGCTAGGCTAACAGTTTCCCCCTGCTTCCAGTCTTTGTGCTAAGCTAGGCTAACAGTTTCCCTCTGGTTCCAGTCTTTGTACTAAGCTAGGCTAACAGTTTCCCTCTGGTTCCAGTCTTTGTGCTAAGCTAGGCTAACAGTTTCCCCCTGCTTCCAGTCTTTGTGCTAAGCTAGGCTAACAGTTTCCCCCTGCTTCCAGTCTTTGTGCTAAGCTAGGCTAACAGTGACGGCCATGTTGAGACCTCTGAAGATTCTTCTTCGTCCGTCGACCCGCTGCTTCTCAGGCTTCGTCTCCAGGATGAGGTTCAGTAACTGATTGATTGGTTGGATGGTTGGTTGGTTGGTTGGTTGGTTGATTGATTGATTGATTGATTGATTGATTGATTGATTGATTGATTGATTGATCTGTCCTCTCAGGTATGTAAACAGGCTGAAGGAGGATGATGAAGCGTGTGCTGCAGCGCTGCATAACGGTCAAATGTTTCTGTTCCACCGTCTGTCTCCTCTGCTGCAACGCACCGAGCATGGAACCTTCAGACCTGCAGCACTGATGACCTCAGGTAGGGAACTTCAAGAACCAAAGATACAGAACCACAGGTGGTGAACCGCAGGTGGAGAACTGATAGCCAGAGCTTGAGAACCGGGTGATGACAACCATGAGTACCACTGTAGGTAAAATTAAAAAGTCCAGAAGAACTTTTCATGCATCCCAGGGGAGGTTGGGGACATGGAATCCACTGGTGGACGTCAAGCTGAAGAAGGAGGCCTTTCGGGTATCGGTTGGCCTGAAGGGCTGCAGCGGTCACTAAAGCAAAAACCCGGGTGTGGGATGACTTTCGGTTGGCCTCAAGGAAGTTCTGGCAAACTGTTCGACGACTCAGGAAGGGAAAGCAGGGCTTGGCTCAGTATTTCGGCATCTGGAATACCTTGCCCAGCCTGCTGCCCCCGCGATCCGGCCCCGGATAAGAGGAAGAAAATGGATGGATGGATGTCACATTGAGAATCTCAGATGGAGAACCTTGTAGAACCTCTGGCAGAGGCACAATCTTGCTTCTCATTCAGACGCTCCTGATCTGCATTTTTTTTTGTTCCAGATGTGCAGTCGATCCTGGAGAGACTCGGTTCAGACAGAACCCTGCTGAAGGAGTCGGTTCTGATTGGCTGCTCTGAAGAGAAGCGGGCTCAGTTCTGTCTGGACGTCGGTAAGAACACATTAAATCCAGAATACTGTTTGTTACATTGCAAACGATGTGAACTGTGTACAGTGTAGTGAGTCTACACTGACTGTGGGTTCGATGTGCTCTGGTGTTCCGGTCCATGTTTGTGTTTTTAGGAGAAATGGATCAGGCGGCAGTAGAAGAAGAGTGTCGAGGAAACTTTATCGATCTGAGGAAAGCTTTCTTTCTTATGGCAGGAGCAGAGGCGCCTCTAGTGGCCAAGGTGGGTACTGCAGGAATTCCTTTGCTAGTTAAGATATTCATTGAGGGTTCTGAACTGACCCACCTGTTGATGTTGAATAAAACTTCAGACCTGGTTCTGTCCTGCAGGGTCAGGCTCTGCTGCGCTGGCATCAAACCAGCGGCTTCTGCAGCGCCACGGGCCAGCCAACCCACCGCAACCAGGCAGGAAGTCAGAGAGTCTGCAGCAGCTCTGGCATCATCTACTATCCCAAGGTACTAGCTACAGACCAGATCTGAACCAGGTCTAAACCAGTTTCAGACAAGCTCTGGACCAGGTCCAAACCAGTTTCAGACAAGCTCTGTACCAGGTCCGAACCAGTTTTAGACCAGCTCTGAACCAGGTCCAAACCAGTTTCAGACCAGCTCTGAACCAGGTCCAAACCAGTTTCAGACAAGCTCTGAACCAGTTTCAGACCAGCTCTGAGGTTACACGTGTCTTTTCAATGCGACTTTTGTGATCAGATGCACCAGGTCACAACTTGTGTCAATGTAACCTGACCCCCTTATGAATGGTTTCTCCTGGTCTTCCTCCAGATGTCTCCGGTGGTGATCGTCCTGGTGTCTGATGGGAAACGGTGTTTGTTGGGCAGACAGTCGTCCTTTCCTCGGGGGATGTACAGTGCTCTGGCCGGCTTCTGTGACATGGGTCAGTCCTACTCGTCCAATCTACCTTTCTGTCTGCTCACCGGAGACATTTTCTCATATGAGTTTCCCTTTCATACATGTAACACACAACAGTAGATGTCAAACGCGTTGTCAGTTACTGGAAATACTCTGTTTGATTTAGGCGAGCGGGTGGCACCTGGGTAAAGCATGCAGGAGGCAGGACATGATTACACCGCGGTCACATAGCTGGTTCATAATTGCGTCATAAACAACCGAGTCTCTTACCATTCCTTGAATTTGTCTGGCAATTTGTCTGACAAGTTCCTGAATCTCGTCATCTCATAGATTTTCAGAGGCGTATTCGTGTAAATAACCCTTCTTCTTCTTCACCCTCGGATGTTTGTTTTCTTCACGATAGAAACGTCATCAACACACCCACGCTATCTCTCTGTGAATTCTCCAGACAATGAACGGCTCTATTCACACAATCGGACATTACATGGACTTTGTACTCTGGAGCTGGCAGGGTAAAGTCTGTTTATTGTCCGGTCTGAATGATTCGGACATTTGCGTTCTTACGTACAGCTCCTCCGGGTAATGTCTGGATAAGTTCAGGGTTGCAGTGCATGTGTGAAAGAGTCTCTGGTTTCATGTCCGTCCGTCTCCGTGGTTGTTCCAGGCGAGACTCTGGAGGAGACTCTGAGCAGGGAGGTGGCGGAGGAGGTGGGTCTGGAGGTCCACGGTGTCTCCTACAGCTCCTCGCAGCACTGGCCTTTTCCTCACAGCTCCTTCATGATTGGCTGCCACGCCTCTGTTAGCCCCGCCCACACTCAGGTGAGCTCTCACACCGTTCAAATTAACAGGGGTTAAGTTTTGACTTTTTGAAATGAATGAACAAATTTAAGGATCTGTGTATAAAAACAGCTTGATTTATGTTAATGTGTTAATAATTTTATCTTCAATTTAAGGTGGTATGAAGTAGATTAGGGTTAACAGTTTTTCAAATTTTACCCAAAAGCTTGAAAGTCATCCAACAATTTATACCTTAAAACTGCCTTAATGTGTCTTTAATGGAATTTGGCCAACATTTAAAGGAATTTCACACCTTAAAAACCCCCTTAAACTGTACGGACAACCCATTTAAACCCAGAATAAGGTATAATCCATTAATCTACACATTGATTGATTGATTGATTCATTCATTCATTAACAAAGTCATGAACCCATTAAAATCTAATTAGATCATTGGTTAAGGTTTTTTTTTATTAAGTAAAGTGAAGATATTTTTGAGAGTTTATTTTTGGCCTTTGGACACTCCCTTATATAAATTAAAAATACCATGTATTGATAATTAAGGAAGATTAATGTGTAAATTCAGGGAAAAGTTAAGTACTCTTTGCATTTTACTTAATTTGTTAGTTAAGGTATTTTCAAATTAAGGTGTTTTGACAGGCTTTACGTTTGGCCCTTTTGATTTAAAAGACAAATTAAGTTTTAATTTAATTCTTTTTTTTTTTTTTTTACAGGGTTTAGGTTTGGTTGTTTTTAATTTAAAGACAAATTAAGGTTTTTTTTCTGACAGGGTTTAGGTTTGTCCCTTTTAATTAAAAGACTAATTAAGGTTTTTTCACAGGGTTTAGGTTTGTCTGTTTTTAATTAACAAACAAATTAAGGGTTTTCTTGCGAGCCAACTAAACATTGTAATATAATGTAGAAACCATGTAATCAGTGTGGAACAGTAGAGGACCAAGCATCGAGCCCTGAGGTACACCAGGGGCACGTTCAATCTGAAAACGATGTGCACCATCTTGCTAAGGTTTCCGGGTTAAATTAAAATTTTCTTTAAAACGGCGTATCTGGTGCTTTGAGGTACGTTTTTGCTCATTTAGTGGGTGTACCAGAGATGTTACCCAATCAGCAGCGATGTGTATATAAACTGCACCATATTAAAACATTTCCGTTTAAATAAACGCTTTGTTACATTTTGTCGGGGCTGAACGCACACCTGGTAGAACTACCTGTTGTATTCAGTCATGTGACCTGTTGTATTCAGTCATGTGACCTGTTGTATTCAGTCATGTGACCTGTTGTATTCAGTCATGTGACCTGCTGTATTCAGTCATGTGACCTGTTGTATTCAGTCATGTGACCTGTTGTATTCAGTCATGTGACCTGCTGTACTGTTTTCCATCCAGTTGTCCGTGGACCACACGGAACTGGAGGACGCTCGTTGGTTCAGTCTGGAGGAGATCACCTCCGCCCTGCAGGTGAAGACTCCGCCCAGGAGAGGCGACCCCTCCGTCCTCTGGCTTCCTCCAAAACACGCCATCGCCCACCACCTCATCGCAGAGTGGACAGAATGCCAGCGGCGCAGCGAGGAGGCGGAGTAACATCCAGACTGAACACACCGAGGAGCTGCTAACACAAACATCCACAACTCATCCACAGTCCAGACTGAAGGTTGTGTGACGCCCCGAAGGTTGTGTGACGCCCCGAAGGTCGCGCGACATCCTGAAGGTCGTGTGACATCCTGAAGGTCACGTGGCGCTCTGAAGGTCGTTTAACCTGAAAGTTGCGTGATGCCCTGAAGATCGCGTGACATCCTCAAGGTCGTCTGACATTGTGAAGGTCGCATGACGCCCCGAAGGTCGTGCTGGGTGTCCTGCCCTGAAGATCGCGTGACATCCCAAAGGTCATGTGACATCCTGAAGGTCATGTGACATCCCAAAGGTCACGTGACATCCTGAAGATCGCGAGCCGTCCAGAAGGTCGTGTGAAGTCACTCTGAAGCCAGGGTCCCCACAGTCTAATGCAAGTTAGATTTAAGACATTTTAATGCCACTTAGAATTAAAGACCAATTTTACAATAACCAGAATTGTAGGTGTACACCTGAACGTTGTTCGGTCTGTCGCTGCTAACCCCGCTGCTGGTATCGGACATTTTAATTACAATTAAGGCATTATATTTAGATCAATAAATTCAATGCCTTTTAAGACTTTTTAAGGATCCGCGACCATGAGGAGCCTCCACAGGAAGGACACTTGAGGTAAATCCACTTAGAAATCCTAGAAAAAAAGTTGTTTTAAAGTTTTCTTCAGTATCAAAGTAATCCAGTGATACTGGTCTGTACATCCATGAGTACTCGGGGTGTCATGATTCTCCGAATCCACGATTTGATTAAATGTAAACTTTTTTCCCTGCTATGCCATTGTTAGACTGTCGAGTCTTGATTCTTGGTTTTATGTCCTGACAATTGTCATTCACATTTTCAGATGTCTTCTTTAAAAAAGAAACATGGCATCAAGTGTGATATGACCAGATGTTGTTTTGGAATGGACCACACTAAGGCCATCTTTAAATTCAAATCATTTCTTTAAATCGCTGATCCTGCTTTTGATGTCAGAACACTTTACTGTTAAAATGTATAAATACAATTTAAGGATCTATTAGTTTTGTTTGCTTTTTTTGATCTGATTAATATTTTCCTTTGTTACACATATTATTAATAATATTAAACGGTCAACGTATATATATATATATATATCCAGAAACTCTGTCCCAGTTTTCTGTAGATAATAAAAGTACAAAGTGTCCACGTGTGCAATCAGATATTATTTTACAAACAGGATTCTGTTCAAATAAAAACATTTATTTTAATGTGCAGAACAAGTTGAATCTTTCAGTATGAAGCTGCTGAGATATGAAATCAGATTATTTCTGCAATATTCTTTTATAAACAAACTACTTTTATTTACACCTCCAAATGACATTTTATCAGGGCCACTGTCAGTAAAACAAAACAAAAACATGACAGAATCCAGGGAAGGGAGGGCAATATTCACAAACAACTCACATTTATGACAAAACAAACTTAAACTTAATATTCTGAGATACAAGTGTTAAATTAATGAGAAAAAAAAACAGAAGTTTACTGCAAAAACGTGAATATTCTGAGATTAAAGCGGTACATTTATGATAAAAAAAACTTGAGTATTCTGAGACTTAAGTGGTAAAAAAACTCACAACTTTACAGCAAAACAAGCTTGAATATTCTCAGACATCAGGTCATAAATTTGTGAAAAATACTTGAATATTATGAGATTTAATTGGTAAATTTATGAGAAAAAGAACTCAGATTTACGACAAAACAAACTTGATTCCTCTCGTAAATGTACGACTTTAATAATTAACTTTTTTCCTCAGAATATTACCCCCCCCCCGGCTTTTTTTTCTTTTACCTGATACACCGTCATACATGTTTAGGTTAAATTTGAAGGCAAAACATTTTATCATCAGACGTTGGAACCAGCTGTGTGTGTGTGTGTGTGTGTGTGTGTGCGTGCGTGCGTGCGTGCGTGCGTGCGTGCGTGCGTGCGTCAGTGTTGTGTGTGTGCTGTGGTAAAGTCCAGCTCCGTCTCCGTGGCGACGCTCATGGCGCTCTCGGCTCGTCTCTGCAGCTCGGCGTCCAGCAGCGTCGCTCCGAACACGAAACGATCCTGATGAAACACGTTCAATCAATAATCGATGAGTCGTATTGATTGTTAGGTTACAGACATTCAAACACTTTAAGACGACAACGATCTGAAGACCGAGTGTGTGAAGGTGTGTTTGATCTGTGTACCTTCTTCTTGCTGCCGGGCGGAGCTACAGGGGGGTTAAAGGTCATGTCTCTGACACTGTAGACATTAAACAGCTCCACCGGAGACCTGCACACAAAACCACCTCAAATCAATGACTGATTTATTTATTTATAACATAAACAATTCAATTAAAAAACAGATAAGAAAACAAACAAGAGTAACAGTGTCTGAAAAGGAGTAGACTTCTATATCCTCACTTCTTATCTATTAACACACATATTATTTAAACTCATTCACAAATATATTTACAAACAATAGAAATATACAAACAACTATCGCACATTTATTTACAACCAATATAAATATACAAACTATCCAAATTTATTTACAACCCAGATATCCAGCCGGTGTTAAAAAATAAATAGAAACCACCCTTAACATCCACATACCTCCCAAAAATATCTTTTTTGTATAGTTTTTTTAATTGGTTCATATTTGTGCTTTGCCACAAATCCAGCCCACAGACTGAAACTCTTCTGTGTTGTACCAACACAATGTTTTTTTAAATTATAATTATAACCGCCCAATCAGTGTACTGTCTCTTTAAGACGGTGGGTGTCCGTACCTGCGGCTCAGCTGCACGCCGAGCGACCCCGACCCCTCAGAGGGCGCTCCCTGACTCAGGTGCACCGCCAGCCGCCGCACCACCGGGTGGTAATGTCTCTGTAACAGGGTGATGTCATACGTGATGTCACACATCGTGTACTTACTGTGTGTGTGTGTGTGTGTTAGTACCACAGACTGTATATAAAGATGGACATGGGACTTCCTCCCACTGTACAAAAGTGAAGCCAAAATATCCGAGATACAGGTGCCGCCATTTTGTAATTTTGGAGCCCCGCCTATACACCCATCCCGACCAATCACAGCTGTCAATCATGACGTTTTTATAACATCGAATAACTTATCAGAAAAATTAACACTTGAACAAACATCAGCCTGATAACGACCTAAAATGACAGAAACCATCTTTGGGAAAATATTATTA
>JAOVVB010199168.1:0-10913 GCA_028570985.1 Heterobranchus longifilis
TTTAATAAAAAGGTATTAAGTGTATCTGTACACACAGATCATCAACATACATACATACATTGGGTAAACTGCAAAGAAAGACATCATAGAAAATGCACAATCTTCTAATTAATTATTTCAGAGTCACATGAATAATAGAGAAAATGTTGTTTGTTTTTTTCCTGTCAATCTATTGTTGCACACTCCAGTCCAGTAGGTGGCGGTAGTGACAGACATCAATCACTAAGGCCACACAGTGATGCCAGGGGCCACACGCATAAAAGTCTGTGTAGATTCATGACTAAAGCTGTGTGTAAGCACAAAGACAGAAATATGCAGATACACTCTTTTCTTCAGATTTATAAAGCTGTGCGTAACGTTACGTCTGATTCAGTTTCAGAAATTTCATTATGGAGCGAACACATGCACAAGTTTCATTTCTACACACCACAGTTCAAGCATAAATGGATGTAGAAACTTAAATCCAACAGCCCTTAAATATCCGTTTGCATATGGATACTTGCTGATCCACCACTCATCAGACTTGTCAGTGAGAAATAAAGAAAGTGAAGTTTTACAGATTGTGTCGCAGTGGCGGCAATCGGCGAGGATCCTTCATAGTCTTGGCAATTAATGGGAAACACTGAGTGAGGGTACGTGGAACAGCACTGGATTTAAGCAGCCTAAGGTCATTGAACGTTTCATCAAGAAGGATTGAAGGATGGATTTTATGAGTGCCACTATTTACTCTGTTTAAGTAAGCATATTTCGTGAACTCACTCTCAACTACACCTGCCAAACTATTCTGGCTGGAATTGAAAGATTTGCATGTATGCCTAACTTAGATGTTTAATTTTTCTTATTGCAGTGCGCAACTGAAGGCCCTGACTGAAACCCTACGGTACGCTACTGCTAATATGCACTTCATACTTGAATTTGGGGTTTCTACTAGAGTGTGAGTGTGTGTGTGTGTGTGTGCGTGTGTGTGTGTGTGTGTGTGTCAGATTTTCCCACCAGTTCCTGTTTACACATTGTGATGCGTTTCCTGTCCAGCTGTGTCAGGTAGGTCGACTTTAGCTCTGCCTTCAACTTGGCCTCTGCTGCTGCAATTAAAATCCTGCAGAAACACACAACAGTTTGCAGGCATGACTATCACTCCTGCTTGTTAGGAACACTTAAAGTGAGACACTACAGGCAAACTGGTCAATTTTGAGATTTTGGGCTATTTTGCTTCCATAACATGTCTTCTTTCAGACTGGTGGAAAGAAACATCCAAAATACACATTAGAAATTGTTACCAAAATGACATTAAGTTACATATTGTTTATATTTACATCATTTGACTTCCATATTTTTACATGTTTATATGTTTTATAAAAAAATAAAAAAATTTAATAAAATAAAACAGCATGTAAATCAATTCTACAGGTACCATTGTTGCGGTGAGACACAAACAGCATTATCTCGCTCTGATTAGATTGTCTGTATACCTGGCATCAATGCAGAATTCTTTGAGGATGGTTTTGAGCATTTGTGCCGCCCCTGCATCTGACTTCCTGTGTAGCTCTGCTGCACTGGCCACACCTTCCTCCTAAAAGACATATATACATACATATATTTTTTTAATATATTTCAGTTCAATCAGCTGATGTATGTGACATTCTGACAAAATAAGATCAGTGAAAAGAACAAGAGTGTGTGTGTGTGTACATACAAGCAGAGCAGCTACATACTCCAGCATGTTAGAGTTGTAGAGTCGGTAGGTTCTGTTCTCCCAGTGACTCAGCACATTAACGCACGGCTTCTGATTCTCCAGGGGAAGATACATGTAGTACCTAAATGTACACACATACATGCAAACATGGTTATCCACACAATGAACTGGGAGAAAACAATGAAGAGCAATGTGTCGTAAAGCCAGAAAATGCTCCTCATCGCAGAAGTGAAAGACACCGTGATTACATCACTCACCATCGAGCTACAACAAACCCCCTCTTTTCTTTTCTTTTCTTTTCTTTTCTTTTCTCCTGCTGGTGATAACTAAATGTAAAGGGGTTGAGATAGCCAGTAGATTCAATAATATTAAATATCTAGATTTTCTTTTAAGCATCAGTCATCTAGTCCCATACAAATGTATGCAGATGACACTGTTGTATATACATATGCAAAAGCAGCGTTAGCAGCTACCAAGCTAACAACTGCATTGGAAAAGATCACACATTGGCTTTATCAATCATATCTGAGTCTAAATATTAGCAAGGGTATGTTTTATTCTAACACCATGGTACAAGCTCCTAATGCTGATATTCTCATTAAAGGTGAAAGGATTGACATAACAGGATTACTATTACAGGGTATGTGGGTGATACAAATTTAGCCATGCTCCTCAGTAATTAAACACATCGTTCTGACCAGCCCTCACGAGACCTGCCCTTTGAGAGCGCACGTAGCGGCTTGCTGCTGGAGAGGTGTACGGGATCCAGTGACCGCCGCAGTGGACGGGCCGCCATGATCCAGCCGTGAGCTGCGCAATGGATCATAGCTGTGCTTTTTATGGAAATTATCTTTTCCCTTTTACATATCTTTATAGTTCTTTGGTAGGCCTGTTTCATGGCCTCAAAGTCCTCCATGACAAAATGGAGAAAGGGATGGGACAATAATCAATTTTATCGATTTGATCGTGATAAAAAACACTCACAATAAGTTGATAGTGGTGAATTTTCATTATCAGGATAATTGTGAATATCCTCACTAATTGACTGCAGTTTACTACAGTGTCCTATCTGTGATGCAATAAAAAATATTTGTTTCTTAAAAAAAAGTTGTCATGTTTTGTGAGAAAAAAGTTGTAATGTTTACAGAAAAAGTATCAATTTTACGAGAAAAAAGTTGTAATGTTGTGAGAAAAAGGTTGTAATATCTGGAGAAAAAAAGTCATCATGTTTTGAGAATAAAGTCCCAACAAAGCAAAGTGTCAGATTAAGTGAATGCAGTGTGTTTTAGTAGAGTTTTAAGCATAATTTGTTGATTATCTTGAATCGCGATTATTCTGGCCAGGATAATCGTGACATTAAGTTTTCATATTGCCCCATGCCTACTGTGGGCTGTAATTTATAATCTGAGCAAAAACTAATAAAAAGGCCAATCACTGCAATTATAAAATGAGGCACATTCCCTTAGTAGTGTCTGAGACAGTGTACATAATAATAATAATAATAATAATAATAATAATAATAATAATAATAATAATAATAATAATAACACAAACATCTTTCAAGGCTCAACAAAGTGTCAGGAATCAAACAACAAAGCGACTCAACTTGTTTCCTTCGACGATGTGCGGTTTTTGTGGAGTGGTAGTGGACTTGGAGGTTAGGGGGGCGTCCGGAGGGCACTCTCTGGACAGCAGGGGGGAGGTCGGGGTGTTCGGGGAGGAGCTGAGAGGAGAGGAGGTGAACAAGTCCCCGCTATCTGTGATGTCCACAGCTTTTCTCCTGCGACTGAGAGAAGGACTGGGGAGAGGGAGAGGAGTGCTGGGCTGGGCTGCAGACTCCAACACGTTACCATAGTTACCTGAGGGAGGACACCAACGAAGAAGATGAGGGTTTCTTTATGTATCACCGGCAGTAGTAGAAAATAACTAAGTGCATTCATTGAAATTTTTCATGATTAAACAGACACATGCATCAGTCATTTTGATCACGTTATTCAAATAAATAAATAAAATGTATACATATACACACACACACACACACACACACACACTTACAATTATATGTCTGTATCGTACATTGCTGCACACCAATTACAATATACAATTTACAATATACTTTTAAGCGGAAGGTGTATTGTATACATTGTATATAGCTATTTTGTACATATTTCATTTCATTATTTGTTACTCAGTCACTTTTCCCCTGTGTTTTGTCTTTTTCAACTCTTGTGCTGCTGTAACGGGAATTTTGCCGGTGTGGGATAAATAAAGTATATCTAATCTTATCATATATTATATACATCGCCTTATATCACAATATTATATCATATAATATACTGTCAGATGTTGCCATTCTTAGCCTCTTACAATATACATAATATACACCTTAATTTCATTCATTGTATCAAAATTAACCCCACAATTACCAGCTACAACATTAAAGTGATTTTTTGAAGTGGGGGTGTATGAGGTACTTATCCATAATCAGTGTATTACTACAGTAGATGACGGTCGGCACGCCTCCAGTTTGGAGAAGCAGATAAGAAATGTAGTGCTGTGGATGGGGTCAGGAGCTAAAGTTATTTTAGATACTTAAAGAAAGGCCCACCTAAAAAAAAAATCAATATCAGTGTAAGTGTACGCTATATTTAGAGTTACTGGTCTAAAAATATTAGAAATATAGCATACACTTAAACTGATATTGATTTTGTTAGGCGTGCCTTTGTTTAAAGGCCCTATGAGGACTATTTAACTGGTTATGAAACAGTCTCAATTTGCTACCTATGTCTCTATATGACCTACATAAGCAAATGAGCCCATCAGTGCGAAGATTTTACATTGCTCTATTTCTATGTAGTTATATCAATATACATGTTCCCGGGTCGGGAGCAGACGACGGCTCCCAGACGGAGGTGCCTGTGTTTCCATGATGGACGCAGTTATCCAGGCTCACAGAACTTTATTTTTCAAGTTAACTTATATATTGTGGTTATGGCTGATACTGAGGCAAGACTAGCAAAAAGGAAAAAGAAAGAATTGAAGGAAAATAGTGATCGAGCACAGGTGAAAACATGAGTCAACTTTGGTTGCTAACAGGATCTGAAAGGTTAAAAACAATGCTGAATTGGCCCGCTTCCTCCTAGACAGGTATGTCTTATGTCCATTTTATTTATGAAATGCATTGCGAGATGTGGTTGTATATCAATATATGAATTTACGTTCTCTGAAGTTACGTCTTCTGAATACTTGGGCTAACGTTAGCTAACATGCTGCTACAAGTACGTTAGCATAACAGAAAGACTACAGAGGACATACCATTACTTGGGAATGTTAAAACACTACAGTTTTTGTCCAAACGGGGCGCTAAAATCAACACAAAGTGAATCTTCCTTGGAGTGCCTTTAAATTATATTAAGGCTTAAAGTTCTACATAATCAAGGGCATGGCTGCTTTGAGTGACAGGTGGGTGCTGTCAGAGGAGACTGTAGCAGTGGCGGACTCAGGCTTTCAGAGGAGCAGGGGTGAAAACAATAAAAAGGGCACCAGCGTGCAGAAAGTTTTCTAGCATGCAGAGCAGCCTATATGGTAATTCATCATGTTTTCTCCACTAGAAGGGCACCCTAGAGGGCGCTTTATCAAGAGCGTACTTTCACGACTTTTATTTTTTTAACATGGGGGCACCAAGGGGGGCAGTTGCCCCCCCTCTGAGTCCACCACTGGACTGCAGGCTTCCTGCCTCTGCTCCATCCACGCTCCAACCCATTTCTAGATTAGCCCATTTCTTAGATTAGGAGTTACTGCCAAGATGGGTCCTCTGGGTCCCAGGCTAGAAAATGCTGACTTGAAGCACATGTTTCTTTTTCAAAATCTAACCAAAACCATAATCCCACCCAGGCTTTAACCAAGATATTTTGGTGTCTCAAAGCTAACCACACATGGGACGCACAACCCAAACTCCGGTCCGTGGTGTCAAAATCCTGCACTTTAAATGCTAACAATCTGCCCCAGAAGAACGTGGCCCTTCTTGGACTGGAAATTAGTTTCCTCCTAAACACACTGTTTTTTTTTTTGGAGACAGGGTTTTGGAACCGCATAGACCTGCAAAACCAAACGAAGTCCAGTTGTCATCCCAGAGGACAAATCTGTCTGTCCCGGGACTGTGACCCAGAGGCCAGCTTGGCTCCGGTCCCGGCCTTCATCATGGAGCCTCCAGCACAAAGCTTACTGACACAGCTCCCCGGAGAGCCAGACTTGCTGGGGTTTATCTCACAGAGGGCTTTACTTTTAAAGCTGAGACCCAAAAAACATTTAGCTCACTGCAAATATTTATCAAATATTTGACCACTTTCAATTCGTCCCATCATGCTATTTACAACAGGATTAGCGGGGATGTTCTGTGCTTGTGCCGCTTCAATTTCCTTCCCAATCCCTACATGCCATCCTGGCATCTTTCCAGAGCGTTGTTACAGGCCGCCGTGTACCCTTGATAACAAAAACACTCACATGACACTGCCAAAAAGAGACTTAACAAAGTGTTTGCAACCAATCACAGGACAGATTTGGGATGAAGTGTTACTTAACACCAAAGAGCTGCTGTTAAAACCAACAACACTGAATGACACTTTCTCTTGTCGGTCATTACAGTTATTTTTAGACAGATGTAGTTGTGCAGACTTTAGTAAGCTCTATTATATATGTTAGCATTGGTAGTGATATGGATTAACTGAATTAATTAACTAATCAAGTCTCAACATTAAGGCCTGTGCACAGTGTATTTTTTTGTAGGACAAGTGGAAGAGAAATTTACTAACTTACAAGTTAAAAGGCATCAACAAAAAGATGCGGGTGACGGTGGTGTCGCTCGCCCGCCACAGGCTGCGGTCAAGCCAGTTGGCGCTTGGATTTTGATGCTCGTCTATTCGTGGCGTTACGGTATGGATGCTTGGAGTGACCAAAACGAATGAAGAAAGACCTGTACTTCAGCAATAATTTCTCACATTTGATATATCAAGTAAAATGGCGTGATATTGCACATTATATGAAATCCAATTACAATCAAATTTGAAGTTATTTTATTGTACTGTAATTATCATCAAATAATTATTTTGACCTGTCATAAAAACATTTGCTTCATAGGTTAGCTGAAAATTCCCAATGATTCCTATTCAGGATAACCCTCACTATGTCCATGTCAAATTTCATTTGACTGTTTTTGAGAAATTCTTGGGAAATTCGGCTTTTATGACAGGTCAAAGATGATTATTTGATGATATTTTACCTTTGGAGCTCCCTTTCTTGTTGAAAAAACAGTACAGTAGAATAACTTTATGAACCAATTAAATGTATTAACTGAACTAAAACTTTCTTTACCCAGACAAGTGACTTTTGTGCGAAGTGAAAGGTAAATTTACTTGTACTATTCCTAAAACGTTAATGTCAAGCCCTGCTAATAAACTTAAAAACAAGGAATCTAAATTAAAAAGAAATACATTATATATAACCCACTGCTTGCTTTCACAGTCAGTGACTGAGCAGAGCGTGTAGTACTCAGAATTAACTTGTTTGTTTACACCACATATTGCATGTCTCTGCTATCAGGCCACATGGGATAACAATAGCAGGAGTCTGAATCATGAAACAGTGCTATATTTGGACAGCATTAACCCAGCGTATTAAGCCAGTGTGTGTGTGTGTGTGTGTGTGTGTGTGTGTGTGTGTGTGTGTGTAAGGGGGGGTGTGTATGTTATCGGGCTACGGTGACAGGGACCCGTGGTGTTGGACATCGTCAGCCGCTGTTGTTAATGCTGACGATTAGAGGACACGCCCCACCCACATGGCACATACTGGTGATGTAGTGGAGGGAGGTGGAAGCGCTGTAGTTTATTTTGGATCCATGCCAGGACCGATTCAGACCGCAGGCAGCGAGGATGAGAGGAAAACACAGCATTACTTTTACTTTCACGGCTGAGAAGGTCATCGGTCATTGTTGGCCAAAGCCGCTTCATTTCTCTTACAGAGAATATTTACCGCAGGTTAACTCTGGCTCTGTGCCCCCTGACGTTTTAGTTTATTTGTTGCTTTTGACTTTCAGTGATCTAAAGGTTTTGGTTTTCTGGTTCTGGGTTTTCTGTTGCATTTCTTTGTTTTATTTTTTCATTGCTCCTGTTTTATTTTGTAGGTTCACTCCTGATGGGTCATGTCTTGTTTTACTTCCTGTCTTTGTCTGTTTTCCTGCCTTTTTTCCACCACACCTGTGTTCCATCAGTTAATTAGTCCCTTGTGTGTTTAGTCCATCTTGCCCAAGTTTCAGGGTCGGTTCGTACTGTCACGGTTCAGAAAAGCGGGTTTTGGACCCAAACACAGATAAGGGATGAGGAGGCAGCAGGATGAGTATAAAACATTTAATACTGAAAATAAACTTACAGGATGCAGTCCAAAACAGGGAGGCAGGGGAAAATCCAAAAAAACAAACCAGGGATCCTAAGACACTGAAACTACACTGGGAAACAGGACAGATAGACACGGAACCAACACTGAAACTTGGGCAAGATGGACTAAACTTTAAATTACAGTTTTTAACTATTAAAAAAAAAAATACTGTCTTTAACTGTTTTAAAATGTCCTGTAATGTTTTGTGTAAAGCACTTTGAATTGCCTTGTTGCTGAAATGTGGTATGTAAATAAACTTGCCTTGCCTAAATACATAAGGGACAGTAGTGGCTAGAAGGTAACGCTAGATTTGCCAGATTGGTAAGGTTAGGCATTAAACTTGAATAGTTAAGGTTAGATGGGTAAAGTTATAGGCATTAACCTTGAATGGTATGGTTAGGGTTAGGTCGTTGGGAAATTAGTCTCACAAGAGTTTTTGCCTGTTTTTGCCAGTTCTCGTAAATCTAGGGTCACCTTAGACACGACCCTAATTAACTGACGGAACACAGGTGTGGTGGAAAAAGGGCGGGAAAACAGACAAAGACAGGAAGTAAAACAAGACATGACCCATCAGGAGTGAGCCTATAAAATAAAACAGGAAACTGATGAAACATGAATGAATCAATGAAACAAGGAAACCAGAAAACCAAAACCTCTCGATGACTAAAAGCCTTTCAAAAGCAACAAATAAACAAAAATGTCAGGGGGCACAGAGCCAGACTGTGACAAACACTGTCTGCTGGGTTTTTTTTTTGTCATCAAAAGCCACGACAGTAAGCTCACCCTCCACATTACTGGTAACTTTCACATGTACATCATTCTATATATTCTATGTCTATCATTTCATGTTTATCCTCTTATCTTTGCTTGTTATCCGGAGCTACCATGTGACTTTAAAGGGATAGTTCAGATGTTCAGATGGAGTCTGGTGGCTTTAAAGAGAGGCTTCAGTTCTTTGTTATAAAAGGCTGTTTGACTGCCAGGTTATATTCTAAATATAATGTACACTAAAACTGATATAGGCTGCATTGTTTTGTTAGCTTCAGTGTCAAGACTCCTGCTGCTTCTCCAAACTGGGGGCATGCCCACTGCCATCTACTGTATGTGTATGTGATAAATACCTCTTACAACCCTTTTAAACACTTTTAAAAAGATCGAAAATGCAAATGCAGAAAGCAGACAGTGATCAGACAACTTGATCAGGACCACTGTATCCTGGCTTCTTTCATTTAGTATGCTTTACTTTCTAAAACCAGGATATAGCTTTATTTAACGTTCTGAAAATGCATAAACATATTTGACATTCATGGGTTATTAGAATTATAGATTCTACATTGTACATAAGGGCTGATTTATCATACAAACACATTCATTATTCTACACCTGGTGACACTGTATTCGGGAGGTTTAAGTTGTTGATAACACAGTTCTTTAGCAACAAACAACAAAAATGAACATTGGCAGACTTCCACTGGCCTGCCACAGACAGATCAGTATCTATCACGTATATGTTTAAAACGTATTGCTGTATAAAACCTTTTTTACAGAACTTAAAATGCAGAAAACAATGCTTGGGGTGATTTAGAAATGGTGTCATTACGTAGTTCTTTATTTAAATGGTCAGCAATTGACTGATACTGAACATACAGTACTATTTAGCAATTGATTTTATTTTTTATTTATTCTTTATTTTCTCAGTGTTGTTTGACAGTGTAATACAGTATGTATAATGTATACATATTCATTAATAAAATTATTTGTTTAAGAAAGCAGCATTCTGAGCACCTTTGCATAGTTATATTGGAGCACAATCTATTCCAGCTCAAACTTTCACTATATCGGCCGCCATATCGGTAATCTGTGAATTTTTCCCCTCTATAATCGGTATCGGTCTCAAAACTCCCATATCGGTCTGGCTCTACTTTAATCAACAGGTAGCAAGCAAGACACGGGAGCTTGGCTTGGGTCTGGAGGAGTTGTAGCACAGACTAACTGCACACTGCACTGCTACGTTTACAGCTACAGTATATTGTTACTGCTAACTTCATACTCACCATAGCCAGTGACGGACTGGGATCAGAAAACGGCCCTGGCATTTGCAACAGATCGGCCCTATTTTCAAACCCAACACCAACCCCACCCACATGTTAACTTAAAAACCATACAGACTACATACTATGATGCAGAAATTCACACACACACAAATGAGACACACTGTAATCGCTACAGTCACTGACGCATGACAACAACAACTGAACACAATCTGAGAGCGGCAGAGTGCTAGATGCTATGACATAATCTGCTCCACTAAAGGCACATTCAGCACAAATACAGGCTCGAAATTAAGGCACAGTACATAATAATACAACAGCTCCACCGAAACCTGAAGAGCACTGCACTGCCACAGTGAATATTACAGTAGCTTCACCAGTCATCACTGTCGCTAGCTACACCTCGGTGGTGGCATGTTTTGAGAATAAATCTGTAACTTTTTCACCACCTATCCTCCCGGCTAATCCAAAAATGGGCAAAAAGGGGGGAGCGTAGATGGAGCTGAGGCGGGCCAAATGAAGCCTGCAGTCTCCTGTGACCACACCCATCTGTCACTCAAAGCAGCAACGGCCAAAATTATGTAGAACTTTAAGCCTTAAAGGCCCTACAAGGACTTTTTTTACTTTTTGAAAGTCACAATTTACTACCTATGTCTCTATATGACCTACATAAGCAAATGAGCCCATCAGAGAGAAGATTCTACATTGCTCTATTTCTAAGCAGTTATTCAATATACATG
>JAOVVB010199209.1:0-10912 GCA_028570985.1 Heterobranchus longifilis
TGGCGTGATTAACTCTAAGTATAAATAATATTACAGTAGGAATATGTAAACAGTATGTTCTGTATGAGAGCTGCATATTTAGAGTATACAGGGAATACTGACAGGAATGTGCAATATATGAATGTGAATGTTTCATGAGTGAACCCTACAGGTACTGAACTATAAATCTCACACCGTTTTAAAACAAAAACAATCTCCGTCCATGCAAGCATTTTAGCACCATATCAGAAATAATCTCTGTTCATACAACACACATGAAAACTCATATCACATGACCATTCACATACACTGGGCAGGAAGCAGATTGTCTATTCTGTGGTTGAAAATCATGGATGTATTATAAGAACTAATAATAACAGAAAATAGTACAGAGGAAGAACAGCAATGGTGAAAAGAGATGTATTTGTTTGGACTGACGAGGTTGGAACTGTTACTGAAAGTAACAGGAAATAAAGACGGTGGAAAACATTGCAACATTGGGAGTCGTTGCAAAGCGAATACGGTGACATATTAGAGCGTTACTGAGAGCATTATCCATCGCTGGAGGAAACCATGGCAATGGGAAAGGAGTACCGACACAAGAAGGATGAAATCACAAAAGGTATGTAGACCTAACTGACAATGACTGATGTGGGTGTCTGCGTCATCGTTTACGAAAGTCTATGTTTCCGTGGATCCAGACTAAAATGTGACCCTGGAGAACTAAAACAGGCTCAGCAGCATTTCCAAACGTCTCCGTTTTAGGGGCTCAGAAACGCTGGAATAGTGTGGACGCCAGGCGTAAATGTAGCAAAAGATATGCGTTTTAAAATGAAAACGTATTAGTGTGGATGTAGCCTAAATCAGTATTGGTGCTGATGACTATCAATGGCCTCCGTTATACTTATCATCCGATCACTCCAGGATGCATAACTGTCAGGTCTGTACAGTCCCACATCGGATCTTATTCACATTGTGATCCGATGACCCAGACCACATCCTGAAGTGGTCAGGATCACATTCTGATCAGATTGCACAGGTGTGTTGACAGAAATCTGGACACAATCTGGACAATTTATCAAACGTAGATCTGCATGTCGAGTATCTCTCCTGTTTAAAGGCTCAGTCAAGTTGGGCTACTGCTGATGAAAACCAGACATTTCCTGATTTTGCTGTTTCACAATAAAAGCTTATTGGGAAGTATATATTGGAAATCACCAGAGATTTGTCAGCAGCTGGAGCACAGCTGAGACCGGCGGTCTCTGCAGGTCTCTCCACAACAAAGTGTGTCTCTTATTACAAAATAAACAAAATCTAAAGAAAAGAAGAAGGTTCTCTTGTGCACAAAGTGTCATTTTAGATCCACCTATCACAGGGAATATCCGTTTACTCTGTTGTCTCGGTCTGGTTTAGATGTCTCTCACAAACCTCAGATGTTTCAACAACAAGTTCTTTATTTTATCTAATCATAACCCTTTTTTTCGTGCAATAATATCCTTCGACTTCTACCTCGACAATCATATTTGCATCAACAGCACAAAAGTAAAACAAAAGAGAAGAAAATAATCCAGTGCAGAGGAATCTTAAATAATGTTTTTTCATTGTTTATTGCCCAGACACCTCCACCACAAGTCCTTCTTCTGAGTCCAAGAAGTGATGTCATCTTTGATTGTTTTTCCCTAATGAGGTCCACCACGCACAGATGACTTGATATGGTGTGTTTGTGTGTGCGTTTCTGCTCATGTGTAATGTAGCTGATGCCAATATTGGAGTCTTGGCACTGCTATCACTCTGAATATGACTCAAACATCATGCTGCACTGGCATCAGTTTACTGTACTGTACGCTCGACCTTTAGGGACAAGTCGTGAAATGATCCAGGACCTGCTGCCTGAAGGAACCATAGCCAGCCCGTAGTCTGTTTCACAGTAGCACTCTCCTCCATCTCATAACTTTGTCTTAACTCTCTGGTTATCCTTTGTGACAGCAGTAGCCAGCGGAGAGGGGGGGGAACTAAGGACAGAAGCAGGAGATAAAATGAGACGGAGACCGGCCAGACAAAGAGGAGGTGTAATAGAGAATAAAGTTGCCATCGTCTACAAGTTGGAACATAAAATTAAACAAGGGAAGTTTAGAAGTTACGGATGGATTGTAAACAAAGTGAAGCCTGTGCATATATCTACCATATACAAGCTTATGTTTAATGATAGACTGCATAAACCACTGTAACAAAAGCTCTTACACTCTTCCAGAGATGGTCTGTTTGTTGCCCATAACAGATTACTTACAGTACACCTCACACTTGCAAAAGACAAACAGTTCTTTGCAAATTAATGTTCTCTTCTTTTTTTTCCTCCCTCACCAGCAATCCAACAACCCTGTCTGAGTTCAAGTCGTTGCGTACAGATTATGCTGAGTACATGTGTATGTTTCAGTCTAATAAGCGTTACCTCTCCTCATGCACACCCACAGGTCAGTGCCCTCTGCAGAGTTAGGAAACAAGGTGTGGCTGAATTTGCAAACTGTAAATTCTTTATGCTCGATAAATAATGTGAATGATCAATTACCGACCATTACCGTCAGTTAACTGGATGTTAAATCACAGAGCTTTCGTTGCCAGCACATGTGCTGGATCTGATTCTTTGCTAAAGAGGGTGTCAAGAAGAAATACAGCACAGTAGTCCATTACCTTGTGGCTTCAAAGCTTTTGCTGTATAGTAACAGGCACAGTGTGGATTTTAGAGGGTATTTTATGCCAATTACTGAATGTATTTCACAAAGCCAACTTTGTCTGGTTGCCAGGGTTGGATGGTTACAGGTGAAAATCAGGACTCACAATAATGGCATTTAATTTAGCGGTTTGCGTGAGATGGGTTTGATTGAACAGGGTTCATCAAACATTATATTCTTATAGGTACAACTTTATTTTTTATTATTATTTTCCCTCCATTAACAGCAGTGATCCTCTGTGGATGCTGCTCAAACTTTGCAACACTTAAAGTGAACTCACAGCTCACCTGTTCAGAGTTAAAAGTCCATGAAGGACAAAGACACTTCTGCACATCTGTCTGCAGTGACCTAACCATGTGTAAGTCCCCTTTATGAGACTGACCTGCTCTTCCACTGCTGGGTACTTCACATCCCTGACCAGCACCTCAAATTTAACCATTATCCACCGTGCAAGATGCAAGCATTAATAAAGATTATATGCATTTCTGCAGTATTATGGATGAATAATGTGTACTTGTACTTAAGTATTGTACTTAACTACATTTCAAATCTGTTACAGTAACAGAATCTTGATTCGTATTTGATCAGCGCTGCCTAGTTTGACAGTTTGGTCTGAGTTTCGTGCCCGGTCGGACATTCTGTATAATTACATTCTACTGTCCTCTGTCAGTCATCGTCTTAAACACACCACATATGAGATAAACGGTTGGGACTGGATCAAAGTTTTTAGTTGATTGGAAATCTGTTTGAATGCCAGCGAGGCCAGACCAATATGCAACAGAGAAACATGAACTTAGCAGATCTCTCTACAGCTGCCACTGGAAAATATAAGTGTTGAAGTGTTTACGTTCTGGCGTACTCTGAAGGTTGTGGTCGTACCCGTGCCAGGCCTAGCAGTTCCATAACGGTACAAAAAAAGCACAACAATGCAATAAGATGAAGGATGATGTCATTGGCTATGGTAGGGCTGAAAAATTCATCAAAATGTTATTGAAATCGCAATATGGCCTACCGCAATTTTCAAATCGCAAGAGGTTAGTTGAAGGTGAAATGTTTTTCAATAAAAATGAGAATAATTACATACAAATGATCATTCCCTCTAATATTGCAAATCATATTGCGATTGCAATATCAGTCAAAATAATCGCAATTTTTCAAAAATACAGACGGCGACCTTTCAGCAGCCTGGGTTTAAATCTGACCTGCCACCCTTTGCTGCGTGTCATCCCCTCTCTCTCTCTCTCTCTCTCTCCCCTTTCTTGTCAATCTTCAGCTCTACTATCTCATAAAGGTATAAAAAAAAGCCTCAAACAATAATCTAATATATATTATATATAGTATTATTATTAGTCCACACCTGCAAGATTTTGATTTGTTTAATATCTACCATCATCACTACAATCTCAGCACAAACACTGTTTCCTCGCAGATGTTCTGCCTCTTCTTTCCGAAGACATCTGCCTTCTGCTGGGCATACATTCTCAACATTTGTTTGGTGACATCTTAACAGTGGAAAAATGTGCCTCAGTTCTGGGAACATGGCAGTCGGAGGTGATGCCGTTGTGCAAGAGCATTCAGCTATTAAGAGCCAACCCAACAACGGTGCGTTTTGGTTCAGCCTCATAAAAGCGAAGAGCATCTAAAGCTCCCTCTTTGCATCCAAGCCTTAATTCATTCCTTATAATGTAACGTTTCCCCCCCCCCACACACCCACCCACCCACCACTACCACCACCACTACCACCTTGGGGAGTGCTGGCAGCAAATGAGACGTCACCTCCTCACCTCCTACATGGCATGTCTGTTTTTTATTACAGGTTTAAAGTTTTTTTCCCCCTCATTTTTCCGTTTTTTTCCCTCTGAGCTTTCATTACACAAATGGTTCTTTTTTGGAAATAAGTATATAAAGTGATAAATGACCGTTGGAGGCACACACAGTGTTACACTGCGGGCACATGTACCTTTGATGAGGAGTGGAGGGAGAGATGAGAGGTGTGCGGCTGGTGAGGTGGAAGAGGGATGAAGTCCTATTTTTCTTCCTTAAAAATAAAGGTTCCCTCAAGACCATTTCAATTAGTCATCGAAAGGTAAATTGGTCAGTTTATTTGACTGAATGAGAGCAGATTTCAAGAAAAATGACTTCAATGCTTATGAAGTCAGAGAGGAATTTCTCACCCAACTCCCTCCCGTTAATGTGTCTTTGTGCTTCGCATGTGGTGTTGGTCTGAATGTGTGGAGTAGTGTGGTGTAGACCTGCACTGATTAGCTTTGTTGCTAAGAGTTTTTCAAACAAACTTCAAATATCTGATAACTTGAAAGACAAAAAAAAGAGCATGGCTGCCATCGTCATTAAAATCCGTTATGCCTCATGAAAGTAGCTTTCACAAAGCCTTAGTGTGGACCGCTCAGATCATGGTGTAGTGAAACAGATGCACCCAGTATGGTCCACACCATAACGTGGAAACACCCGCCAACACCTGCCAATCATGCTCACCGTTGGCTGCAGGTTGGCAAGCCTCCAATCATCCTTTTTTACAACAACTCTGTCTGGAAAGTTCTGATGAGGTGCTAAGTGTCTCATAAATGGTGAGATAAAACTCCTTAAATCAGGACATGACTCCTTCCATATTTCTTTAACAATGTCTTCATCATTTGCCAAGGAATGTGCCCGATTCTAACCGGCGTCACAGATGGTCATAGACCCACTTACATCTTTGTATTTCTAAGCACTAAACCATTAACTGACTAGTTACTTCTGAGGCTTTCTGAAAAAGTTTTACTCAGGTGTAGCGCGGCCGAAGCACACTGGAACGACGTTTACTTGTTTACTCCAAGTGAGGAAATAGATTAGCAGTTTGCATTATCCGGTTGAAATTCAAATACATTTTTAAGCGCTTGAAGTGTATGTCAGCCAATAAAACAACTAGTCTTCCAACCTCCTACCAAGGCTGCACGATATGTGGAAAATAACGTTGTTAAATATTGCAATAACGATATTACTTGCGATAAATAAACAGTCATATCAGTTCTGCCTTTCTGCTGCTTTCAGTATTCTGCTAAAATACAACAAATTGCTTGTTGACATTTTATTGAACAAATTGAACATTGAACTAAGCACAAAAGGCACCATTTAAAAAAAAGAAAAGAATGATAGTTACATTTTAAATAGCAGTTTTCTACCAACACTTTCTTTCAACTAACTAAAAAAAAAAGTGTCTTTAGCGATATGTCGCAATCTTTCGCAATGTGATTACTGCGCAAGTTGATATTGCAATGATGATAAAAAAATGATATATTATGCAGCCCTAGTTCCTACCCTCTAACATGACCAGTGTTGGGGGCGTTACTCAAAAAAAGTAATCCATCATTACACATTAGGCCTACTTGTTACTTTTTTTAAAAAGTCATACATTACTTTTCTTGATTACTCCCCTTGGAAAGTAATTTGTTACACTACTCGTTACATTACTTTGCATTACACAACATCACCTGAGATGCATTGTCACATAATTCGATCAGGGGCGTCATATACTCTGATCTAAATTATTGCATGTTCTAAAAAGTTTGCTGCCTGATTGTAAACAAGCAGTGAATTATTGTAAAGGAGAATTAAGCCTCTTGTGCAGTTTATTCCACACAGTCTGTAAATAACTATTAATATTGAAAACCACACATTCCTGACTGATCAGGACTTTTGTAATTAAGAATAATTTATTCTTAATAATTTTTATTATAACATTTATTTATTGACACCTTCATTGTAAGGCTCATCATATTGTAGATTATAGACATAGATGTATGGTTTTCATATAAACACACTCCCATTCAATGAAAATACACACTGTTATTTTAAGGGGGACCAGGTTTTTAATGCCATGTCTTATCTAGTATTGGTTTTAAATTTACTTATTAATAAAATAAATCTATGCCAAAAATAACTCTAAAATAACAAAACGTGAATCACTTGACTCAAATCATGTGAATCTAATCATGAATTAAATAATTTCTGTAAAAAGTGTAGTTTCGTTCGTTATAAAGTAGCCGGCTGGATTTAAATGAGCAGTCAGCTGTTTGTCTGGCAGCTTATGGAAAGCTCTGGGCAACATTTGCCTTCTGAGTTATGTAAACAAACAACAAAATGTGTGCGGGCACTGACACCTCGTTAATTCGTGGTGCGTTCAGGTAAACTCGTGAAGAAGAAATACATTTAAAAAGTAACTAAAACGTTACTTATCACAGTAACACATTACTTTTTGGTGGAAGTAATTAGTAAAGTAACTGAATCACATTTTAATGAGGTAACCAGTAACTAATTACTATTTTTCAGTAACTAGCACAACACTGTTGGTGAGTAAAAAGTCACACAATGACTGTTAACTGCCACAACGGCCCACAAAGTACGAGGAGAGCTATTCAGCTCCTGTGCTCGTGGTTCAGAACTGGAGAGCTCAGTGGTGGTCCAATTACAAGATTTAATAGAGGGGCTTAATTTGTTACTTCAGGCTTTTTGCACACGCACGCACGCACGCACGCACGCACACACACACACACACACAAATGAATATGTTTACAGCAAAAAATATATATAGGCCTATGTTATCACATGACGGCTCCAAGAACCCGTCACAGTGATGTGCTTTCATGTGAACAGCCGTCACCCGTCTTTGGACGTTCATGATGTCTCTCTCGACATCCTGCTGCGCTGCTGGAATCCAGAACCATCTGGCTCCGTTCTCAGAGGAACCATCACCAACTTTGAAGTGTGGAGCCTGCCTGCAGAACTACGAGAGAACTCAAAATGAATGTCAGATAAAATCAGAGTATTACAGGTCAAACAAAACTCAAACTCTGAACTCATTTGGTCAAACAGAGGTTACACAAAATGAACAGCCTGAACCTTTCTCAAGTATTTAGAGCCATATGTGAACATCAGACAGTGGTGCATTGCTTACCATGTTAGGAAGAAGAAAAACAACTGATTTTTGAGGAATATTAAAAGCAGGTACAGAAGCAAAAGGGAATGTCATAGGAATTATACAGAATACAGAAAAGGACGATTTCATTTCAAACTCAAAACTGCTTTAAACTGTAACACAATGCGTGTAGTAGGGCTGTGCTCAAAAAAATCAATATATCGTGATACACGTATTGCAATACACGTATCGATACAGCAGCAAATGCTGTAAATATTTGAAACGTAATGTTAAATTTCCCTGTAAGATTTCTGTGGGCCTACACATTTTTAAGTGTTTTAAGTTGTGTGATCATTATACAGAATAATAAAGAACAGCTGTTGTAGAAAATTCTGTGTAGGACATGATCATTATTCAAAATCAACAAAGGAGGAGGGAGGAGGAGTTTTAAGAGGCTTAAGAGTTTCTTAAGAAGAGGAGAAATATTCTCCAAACACTGAATGACAGAGAGTTAATGAAAGGCTACAGATTAGATTGTGTCTATGGGAGATCTCGTTAGAGATGCGCTCCCACCCAGCACTATAATGCCAGAAATTAAAGTGACCACAACAAGATATTTGGCAACTGGAAAAATGCAACAGTGCAGCAGTGATGACTTGGGTCTGTCGCAACCCTCCATCAGCAGACAGATCACACAAACAATTACAGCGCTTTCACAGTCTCCTTCTCCCCCGTTTATAGATTCAGTACTAAAATGACCAGAACGGTAAATAAACGTAAGCAAATACATATAACAACTATCAGCACGTGTAGGCTATTGCACAAATACTGTAGGTCTGCGTTTTCGAAAGTGATGTTCATTACATAAAATAGTATTCATAATGACACCATGCTACATAGAGACTAAATTCTATGATTTGGCCTATTAATTTCTCTGTCCATTCTATGCCCATAATCACTGAGTAAATGTTTCTTTTGTTTTTTGATCAACCAGTCACATCTTTGTGTCATACCTATAGCAACAGGGTCAACCACACCTGTAAAAGTTTCTGTCAGAGTTGTTCCTGAATCACTCCTGAAGTTCTCCTAAAGTTAGGCGCTCTCTGAGAGTATTTTCAGAGTGTTTGTGAATACGGCTCCAGATTCGTGAAAAAGATTGTTTTATAAATCTGCTTTACATGTGGAAAAACCCAGGGCCTCAAAGAATGACCATGTTACACCTTGATTCAAATCAAATCCAAATAAAACAGAGTGGTGGTTTTTAGACTACCGGGGCTGGTTGCTGTTTTATGGCAGATGCTGAATCATTGCATGAGTCTGACAGGTGGGAGGTAAAAAGCATCAGAGGGGGAGGAAAACACCAAGAGTGCACATTTCAATGGGGGCAGCTGGAAGGAAAATTTGCAAGCAAAGAGAGAGATGTTCTGGAAAGCCCCCATGATACAAATTGTACAGATAGTCAAACACACACACACACACACACACACACACACAAACACAAACATGCTTCTGCATGCACATGCAGAAGCTTACAAAGACATTTTATTTATTTAGATTCATAAAACCTCAAAATGTTCAACAAAAGCTATGCAAGAATGAAATTAAAAACAACTGCAACAAACTTTTCATCATGCAATATCCAAACACACAAAGCAACCAAATGAAACCAACTTCCCACCGGCCTCATGTTACACACTATAGATTGTCACACGCCACCTACATTCACATCAAAGCCTTTTTTTTTTTTTTTGTTTCCAGGTGAAAGAGAGGCTTTGTTCTTAACGTGTTCTGTTATTCCCCTTTCTCATCCACATTCGAAGTGTAGAACCAGAAACTAAAGAAAATGGAAAAAACATATGCATTTTATATGTAGGCTACTGGATATCCCAGCAACAAGCCCTGAGCCACCAGCAGGGTCTTTTGCAGTCTGCAAATTGTTTATGGTGTTACGACAAGAAGAGGTAGCGTAGCAACATTGTTTAAAAACAGTAAGAAAAGAAGAAGAACAAAAATAAACAGCATTTCTTGTGGTTTGTTTGAGAATGTTGCGTTCCGTGTTAATCTGCCCATAACAGTTAATTGTACATCAACCATTTAAAATGCCTCAAGAACCCTCTTCCTCCTGCTCTGTGCCTGTTGTTGCTCAGTGGGAATACTCAAGAACACGTTTCACAAAATACTGGACTTAAGTACCTCTCCCTTTAAAACTTTATAGACAATTGAAGCTTGAGATTATAGATCTGTTTGGAAAGACAACTTAGAGACAACTTAGTGATATTTTACCAGCATTATAGTGCTGTTTTCCTTGCAGTCTTGCAATATAAAACAACGTTGTTACAGCTCTGGGCAGCTCTGAATGCTACATGGATGAAAGTCAGTGTTGGTCCTGGCCTGCGCCAAGCCAAAAAGCTGTAACAACAAGAACAAGCACTAACTCAAATCTACAGGGTTTATTTGGTTTGAGTTCCACACTGTCAGATACTGGCCAGGTCGTTCTTGGCCACACAGCACAGCAGAGAGGAAAATGATGAAGTTAGAAAAGTTCTTCATCCAAGCACTTTTATATGTAGGCCTACTGGTTTATCAGATCAGAAAATCTGAATGGAAAAAATATGTTTAAGTTGTCTAAATACTGCAGTTTTTATGCAAGGTATGAGGTTTTACCTTTTTTTAGAGAGAGCATATGGTTGAATATTTTTCATTTTGTTGTGTCGGCATTCCCTGATGTAACTCCTTCTGCAGTCAGAATATTGTTTAGTTCAACATTCTGTGAAATTTGTTTTCTTTCCAAATAAGTTTGTTCTTTATCCAGCGTTACGTACAAGAAAGGAAATAAAAACAAGTCTTGTTTCCAGGCTCCATGTCACTGCGCCATAAAACTGTCCAGCACATAACGGCCTGCAGCACCACAAATTGTCGTTTTTACATTTTGGTTTTTGTACCAATTAAACAAACAAGATATAACATGATGATAAGTGAGCTTTATAGATGCTGGTAGGTGGATGTTTGGACAAAGCCAGGCCAGCTGTTTCCCCCTGTTTGTAGTCTTTGTGCTAAGCTAAACTAACTAACTCCTACCGTAGATTAATTTAATGGACAGATATGAGAGTGCAACGTGATCTCATGGGAAAGTGTATAAATGGCACGCCACTTTTCGCCGTTTCACGTGTCATGTAATATATTTCAAGTATTTACACAGGGTCATTTTACACCCTGTTTTCATTCTCCATTCGTAACATATGGACTATGGTCGCAATTCAATTCAAACAAAAGTTTAGGCAACAAAACTAGG